>OMNW01020734.1:9479-50746 GCA_900303245.1 Selene dorsalis
GGGGGCGAGAAAATCCCAGGGAGATGGTCTGTCATCAGTTAAGCTTGTTACTGGCGTGGAAAATTAACCTCTTTATAGACACCTGACAAAGATGGAGTAAGGACAAGTGGTGGGTCCACACACGCTACATCGCCCCGTTATTTGTATGCACTGCAGCATCAGCCCTAGATAGAACAACACATTTTGCAAGCTCTCTCTTTCTCACATTAAGCCTCCTCTGCCAACATCCCATCCTGCTGTGCTCACTTTTATAGCTATAGCTACATGGCAAATTTTAGCAATGTTTGTTGCAAGATGAGCATCCTTTGCTCAACTGTCTCCGGTGGTGGAAAACAACCCCTTCTGTGATGCTTTCATCTCTATCGTTCCTATTCTTCTGCTGAATTAGCATGCTAATAAGAAGCCCATCTCTTCCCTTTTTGAGATGGTTCATCAAAAACACACATCAATAGCTGAACTGAAAGACATCTTGTAGACGTTTCACCCCCTTAGATAAGTGGCTTCATCAGTTCATGTAGACTAGACTGGTTAGTCTGAAAAAATGGTGGATGACTCGGGTATGTAAGCTCTGTGAGGGTGACACCCAGTTTTGTTGTTATTAGCCCATGAGACTCATGCTGTGTTTCACCAGGGACGATGGTTGTTGGTGCCACTGGAGTTTGGATTCGACGGCTGTCCTTGAGACTTGTTGTGTCACATGGGGTTGATTGTGTCTGATATTGACACTTTGAGGATGTATTGAATTTTTTTGGTAAAGAGGAAAGGACAATGTTGTAGATAGAGGAGAGATTGTGGCGTAAACCCCCTCCTCTGTTAAACGGCTGTTAATGCTAACACTGCCTATGTAGCAATAGTAAAAGTTACAAAATGCTCCTTTAAACCAGCAGTAACCACTTCTTGCCACTTGAGAATAAAACTTTTTATTTGAGTTGTCTAAACTCCATTCAACAGATACAGAGTGAGCACTAGTTAAATCCAGTTTTCACTTTCCTAATAGCCCTTATAGTTTTTGGTCTCCACAATCTTAAACTGATTAATGTTTCACCAGCTTGTCACCAATAATGAAAGTTTGTTTGCTTTTAGTGCTGGCCAGGTATCAGGTTGATTCCATTGAAAACAACACTGCACTGTTTAAGAGGAACTATGCAAAATTTTTACCTTTATTAAGTTTAAAAAATTAATTTATTAAACAGCTTTGGAGTATTTGTGATGGTTAAATGACTTGTTACAGGGAGAACGGAGGCTCTCCTCCTTCCACCTAGCATCTCTTGACTGAAAACCAACCTTGTAAGATCAGCGCCTCTGACCTAGTGTCCCAGGTCTCGCCTTGACGGCACCACAACACATAACGCGTAATCTCTTGTTTATGACAGCTAAGACTACCCAAATACACACATCGTAACAAGTGACATAAAACGTTATCCACCACTCCACAGATTGCCTTCTCCTGGGCTTCTTTGAAAACAAATGCACATGGGGGGGAGGGAGAAGGGTTAGCAAAACATCAAAAAAGCAACCGGACTTGCATAGTTCCCCTTTAAAGTGAGAGTCAAACTGTGGCCAGAAATGGACTGACAGATGTGGCTGATACAAGCTGCAGAGACAATGGGTTCATTAAAGCAAGTGACCCCTTTCATGAGGTCATGTAATCCATTGTTAACTTAAAAACAATATTGATTACAGCAGGTTAAAATAACCTAGTTGGCGTAGACTGCAAAGGAGCCAAGGATCAACTTATCGTCTACACAGGAAAAGGGCAGAGTCATTGTAATATAACCACCAAGCAAACACAGACATTTGTATTGTCTCTCCACATGTCATTTGAAACTGTCTCTGATGCCTCGTCTGTTGTTCCTTCCTTTGTCTTTAGTGGGACATGAATCACTGCTTATGTTTAAGATCTAGGAGTGCACTTAACCTTTGCCCCACCCATCCATCAGTATTGTATCTCTTCTTTCTCACTCCCTCAGTCACACAAATCTGACTCATACACACGATCCACAGAAATTTACATACCAGCAAACACTCATCCTTTTCTTACTTGTGATACAAATTCTGGGGATCACACTGTGTTTTTCTGTGAACATGTATGATATCGTAACTTACAGGGCATAGTGCCAATGTAATCATCCTATTGTGACTGTGTTTCTTCTGTTTTTCCTGATGTTGTTTGTGTTCATTTGTGTGTGTGTGTATGTGCGTGTGTTTGTGTGTGTGCGTGCCTGCGTGTGTCGGTTAATTCAATCTGACGATCCAAATGATGTTTGACGTAAATGAAATATTTAATGAATCCGTGGCCAGAGGGTAGTTGCAGGGAGCCACATGTACTGTGTGCACGTGCACTTACCCACACACCTACATGCACAAATACAGCACACACAAAGATGGATACGTGAACACGTACGCAGACATGTTCTTGCATTCTTACGTGCATTTCCACATGCAAGCGTAGCTACATACGCACATACACACACACACGCTCAACAGCATCACAAAAGGTCCCTGTCACACTAACCAAAGGTGACAGAAAACCACTATCTCTGACATCCCTCCCACCATCCCTCTATTCTAAGGCTGTCCGAAACTAAAAAAACAAGACTACTGGTTCGCTCCTAAACTTGCACAGCCGTGTTCATGAGTTTTCTGCCCTTTAATAGTTTCACCAAATGTCATTTTCCAACATTTTGAGCACCACAAATTTAAAATCTTGTCATCCCCACCATAAAAGCATTTCAAAGAATTCACACATAAAACCAAAACTATATCCACAAATGAGAATATATATCTTCTCTGCCTTGGTTGAACTGATCTTTTGGTTAATTTCAGTCAGACCAGACCAATTCAATTTGATTTTGAGCTTCTCCAATTTTAATGCGTTCTTTTATTGTGCAGATGTGGCTAGGACTGCATTTAGCCTTTCACACAGGGTTAGAGCTCTGTGGTTTGTGTAGGTCTGTGCAGCCGAAGAGCAGCTCAGGCTCTGTGGTACCTCTGGTTTGTACTCGTTGGCAAGTTGGGTCCTTGAGACCACAGGGCTATTCGGGTGAGGTTTTTTCATTCAGACCATATTAACAGAGACTGACTTGTTGACCACCTCAAAATCGGGATGAAAATAGCAACAGTTATCATGTAATTAAGTATGTTACATTATAATGACAACAATACACTAATACACTAAACCCTAAGAACCATATTTAAGGGGCAATAGTCCACAACCAGAAGCAGACTTTGATCATAACCCTCCAACACACACACACACAGACCATGAAACCACCTTAAAAACCTCTCACTGCCTGCAGAAATCTTTTCATGTTATGCTGTTTCATGCAGATACAGTATGTTCTCTGTGTAGATGTTCTTTTATAATGTAAATATTCTTTTATATTATATGATGACTCAGGCAATGGTGAGGGATTGTTGGGGCACATAATAATAATAATAATACACAACAAATTGTTATCTTCTCTTATCATGAATGGATGACTCGGCTAGGCTAATTGCTACACGACCCAACAGGTTTTTCTTTTCCTAATATGCAGTAATGCTGCTAAGTGAGAAGCATTACATCATATTACACTAAAAACAGGACATATTGATTATACAGTATACTGTACATATAGATAAAGTAGATAAAGAGTGATGAACCACTCCTGTACATAGAGAATAATCCTAATAAGTGTGTCCCAGCAGGCATCTGTGTTCACAGCAACTTTTTTTATGTGTAAAACTCACCAAAGAAAAACACATTATGAAATTAAATGTTCACACCTGAAACACACCTTGTCAGATCTGACACTGTTTCATTTTCCCACCTTGTTTCCTGTGCTCTTGGCTTCTATTTGTGTACCATCTGATGTTTTCATACTTCATAATGAGTTGTACATTTTGTACCTCTTATGCTTATTCTCTTTCAGTGAACAGCAAAAACAGATTTTTCTTGATTAGGAGAAAGACTGAGAGGGCTATGAACAGAAGATTCTCAGGTTAAATCTGCAGGAATCATTGCAACACTGAATATCTCTCATCCAATCACAATGTGAGAAAATACATCACATTAACGGCTCCTAACTTCACTGTACGTTTCCAGATAAATGTTCTGTCCCTTCTCTCCCGGCCCCTATTTTGTTTAGGTCCTCTGAGTGAAGCACTTACTGAACTGCTCCAGCTGAGCAGCTTGTTATTAACAGTGAGGTGCAGGTCCCAGGTGTGAATGTGTGTCTGTGAGTGTGAAAAACAGGCTACATGCTCAGCAAACCTCGCCCGAGTAAATCAAATTTTAGAAAAACAAAATCCAGTGGGGAAATATGTAGGTAGTAGAAGATTAACGTCTTATTTTAACAAACCTGGCTGCTGGGATTAACGTCCTGCAGTCAGCGTCAGCAGCTTCACAGATGCAACCTTACCATACACCTCAGAGTAAATGCACTTACCACGAGACCAACACAGACGCGCACACACACACAGATACTCACAAAGCAGTTAAAATACACAAACGACAATAGGGGAGAAAGACAGTGAGAGTGCCAGAGGAGCACAAAAAGAGCGAGTGAGATAGCAAAGTGGAGCAGGTGGGAGGAAAGAGGAGAGATAAGAATGATAGAACAAAGAGTGGTAAAATGCATGCAGAGAGCAGTCATTAATCTTAGAGATGCCCCTTCCTCTCATGTTCTAAATTGCCTGCTATTTATAGGCTGTCGTTGGGTCTGCACCTAAGTGTCGAGAATGTTCTCATTGGTCCTGAGAGAGGTCGGAGGTCAAGTGATTTAACTCCAGTTGCAGACTGTGTGTCTCCTATGTGTGAGAGCATGTATGTATGTGTGAGGTAGAAGAAGAGAGAAAGTGTATCTGTGTGTGTGTGTGTGTGTGTGTGTGTGTGTGAGAAATGATTTAACTCAGTTCTGAATGTGTGTCTCTTGTGGCTTCATTATCCAAGCTGGAGAAACACACACTGAGGCAACAGAATCACCCTTTAATGGGACTGTTTTCAGTAAAATGGAAAGAAATGAGATAAGCCAACCCACGCACGCGCGCACACACACACACACAAGCATGTTTACTTTTGTCACTGTTGTGGAATTTATATAGTTTCTGTGACATGAAACCTAAACTTAACCATGTGCATAATCCAGAATCTTACCTTTCCCTTGCCCTAACCTTAGCTTTGACCTAACCTTAACCTCGACCGTAGCCACTGATCCAAACTGCTTTTCCCATTTGGGGACATAGTTTTTATCCCCAGTTGCATAAACACATCCACATTTAACTGGTCTTTCATATTTAAATCCCCAAAATTGAGTCACAAATTCAAGATTTTGCATCTTCAATCACAGGCAGACGGTCACGAAAGAAAACGACTGGGGTACTTACCTATATTCAGGAGAAGAAAAGTCAAGTCAGGCTGAAGTTCATAGTGGTCTCTGTTGTGGAAAAGTCAGATCAGTGCTGGCTCCATGGTCAGACTGGGAAAGAAAAGAAATTCAACCTTGGAATTATTTGCTGAGATAAATGACACTGACTGTTTGAATGTCTGAGACTGACAACACTTTTTGATGGTCCAACAACCTGTCCATCCATGGCCCATCTACCTGTGCTCTGCTTTATCTCTTTCTTTGTTTGAGACCTTTGGAGGCAAAAATCATGGTTTCTACAGAGAAGGAATTTTTCGGAAGGTCACTTTCACCTGAGCGCTGTGGACTGCACAACATTATCTGTGACAACTTGGCATTATTCTGACTTCACTTGACAGTTATGTCTAGGACATTTCTCCATATTACAACATATACTTACTTGTAGTTATGTTGTCTCACCCACAGGTACAGCAAAACTAACAGGAAGGTGGGGGAGATATTAATCACTTGCACTGATTCCCACACAATCTTCTGAGGAGGCAAGTGAAAAAAACTGCAGCAGGCCTTTAACTTAATGACTCATCTCCATATCATACCACTCTAAGAACATTCAGTGTTATACCCAAATTAATCATAGATTGGTAATGACTCATGAATATCTGTTTCAGTACCACTGCAATTAAACTGCAATTTTTCACTGGGATTACCTTCTATTGAAGAAATATCCCAATTATACTTCCTGGTGCGTTCTATCGACTGAAGAGACACTGACACTGCTTATCTAGAATGTATTTTAATGAAATATTTCTTTGTTGTCAGTTATATTTTAAAAGAATTAAACCAGTGTGTCTTCACCCTGCTAAATGTCTGTCTCATAGGCCGTCTTTACACTACAGGCCTTGATGCTAAATGCCGATTTGTTGCCTATATCCGATTTTTTCTTCCGTCTGTTTACATGCTTTATTGAAGTGACCCTCATCTGATATCTGCATTTACACCTGCTTTGCTTACGCGAAGCGACCCACATGCGTAGATGTGGTTGGCTACCAAAGCGGAAGAGATGGCCCCGCTTCAGGTAAACAACACACACTGTCATCAATATGCGCTATCGACGCATTATTGACAACGTACAACCCCCATTGCCAGGGAATATCCAATCTGTCTGTTCAGACTGCAGACGCATTGGCGGATATCCGATTTGTATCTGATTTATTTCCACATATAACGGGGGCCTGAATCCGAACTGAAAATATCCAATATCATGCAATTTTTTCCCATTTACACATTGATGTTACAGATCCGATCCGTGCCACTTGAGAGGAAAAAATTGGAACTGGGCCACTTGAACCTTGTAGTGTAAAGACAGCCATATAGTCATGTTCAATAAAAGAGGAAAGAAAGAAAGAAAAAAGCTTCAGCTTTTGCTACATATGAATTTCAGTGGGTGAAATTCACGTGGAGGCTTAAAAAGTTTCCAGCTCCCTCATCAGTGTCACAGCTCAGTCCCATGCCGAGCTCAGACTGCCAATGTCCTACAGGGACAGCCGTTGTCCCGACAACCAGAGCACATGTGACGGCCAATCAGATGAAAACCCCCTGGCCCACGTCAGGTCCCATGATGTCTGCACTTCGCTTGCAATAAATATTTTTTTTTGTAAGTATGTGTGTGTGTGTATGCGTGTGTGTTGGTTAACAACATGCCTGTTGGCTGTGGTGTCCATCTTGGCTGTGTCATCGTATGCTGACCTGTCTACGGTGATGGTATGTGACACCCCTCTGTCCTCAGCCTGTGTGTTTTATGTGAAATCAACACTGATTTAGATTTCATGTGCATCACATGGTCTGCGCACGGTAGAAAAAAAATAGTAAAAACGGAAGCATGACTGTGATCTCAGTGTGTGTGTGTGTTTGTGTGTGTGTTTTCCAGCCTGCAGGACCTCTGGTAACTGGCAGTCTGTTTGTTCTGTGGTTGTCATTGATTATGTGGACAATGATGTTGCTCTAATTGCATCTATGAAAATGTATCCTGACAGCATGACCAATCTGAATTTAGGGCTGAAACTGTGTGTGTGTGTTTGTGTGTGTGTATGTTTGCACAAATGTGAGTGCTTGCGTGCCTGTGGATATGATTCTTCCTTACACGATGTGGAAAGTTTGCTCCTCATTTGACCTCAAAGACTGCAAGGCAAGAACTAGGACACCAGTGTAAGTATACATTAGTGCTCACAAACAAAAACCCACACACAGACTCAGCAGATTCATATCACGCTGGTTAAACACTGGGAAACATATTTAATGTGTTTTGTATGTGAAATCGGCGCAGTTTGGCCTTTGTGCTAATTGTTAACACTGCTTTTTTTAAACAAACAAGGTCAAGAAATCCATCTGTGGAACCTCAGATTCCATATCATGCCTGTATTTCTTGAATTTTCAACACACACACAAGTCTCAGATGTTTGTTACCACAACACTGACTTGTAACTAAAAGTGTAGGCTGAATCAACTGGACCAATTTGCTCTGATTTAGTAGAATCAGCTTTCTGTAAACTGTATTAACTTTAACTTAAACTGACAACTTCACTGAAAGGCAGTCTTATATCTACAAAATGGCAGCCTCACAGTAGTACACTACTCCAAATGAGACATTACCAGCTTCATCTGAGTAAAATTATCAATTTCACAGCTCCTCTCTGTAGCAGCTGCAGCTTGTTGGAGTAACACAAATCAATTTTAATCCTTGTTCAAAATTTAACAAAGGAGATTGTTAAATGTTGATTGTTAAATGCACCATCAGCCTCTTGTTTGACTCTATTTACATGAACAGACATGGCCAAAAGCATGAGAACACCTGAAGATGAAGCTTATTACAATGTGACAACCCTCTTGCATGAAGGCTCCCCACCAAATTTTGAAATCTGGCTTCTTTGATTTGATCCCATTCAGCTACAGGAGTGTTAGTCCCTAAGGTGCTGCATGGGGTTGAGGTCAGAGCTTTGTTTGTAGGCTTTCTAAAAGCTTTGTTTGTCAACTTCCTTTATAGAAAACTGATTAAACATTTATTCATCGTTCTCACTTTGTGGAGAGGGGGGGTGCTGTCATGGTGAAACAGGAGAGGGTCTTCCCTGGTCTGCAAACCAAGGTGCTTTTGAGAGGGACTGAAATTCAATACATTTTTATACACATAAAAAGGTGAAATTAAATGCAATCTTCTCTCTGGGACGCATGTACAAGGTTTACTGCCAGCATACATGGCAGTGCTTATATTTGGAATTTTATTCTCACTGTTACAAATGTGCAGGGTGAAAATAGCTCCACCAGTTTCAACACAATATTAAAAGCACATCATATCATGCAAACTGTTTATCTGATCCCTGATTACTCCGACCACTAAATTGCTTTTTCTGGATGAGGGAGCGACACGAGTGAGAACCTGCAGAGATGAGAGGACATGTATTTGAGATGTATGGCACATGGACAAATCAAGATGCGTTAAGCAGATTTGTAATGTAAAGTTCATGAATGCATTTACATATGGAGGAGTGGATCTTAAAGATGGATTTTGAGTTATGACAAGTGTTATTGTTTACCATCTAGTTTATAAGATCGATACAAAGTGCTAATTCTCTAGGGATTGTAAATCATGCGTTTTGTAGTGTCATTTTGTTGTTTGGCTGATGATGATGATATTCACATCAGTTGTTATTTCATGGGTGAACATGATGGTTGTTGGCTCGGGATGAGACCACAGTGAAAATGTCAATATCTCTGAAATAAGTATCGTGTATATCCCTCCATCGCACAACGTCACTCCTTCCTTATGTCCTTCCTTGCTTCATTTTCTACTGCTCCTTCCCTCATCCTGTATCTTCTTCAACATTTGTAAAGCCATTCTTGTCCACAATTCTTGTTCACAACATTTTTGCGATCTACAATCTGCATAGAGATTTTCACGTCTTATCTTGAAGGACAGCAAACCTATAAACCAAGTCACACACATAGCTCACACAAATAGCAGCTGAACATACATATTCAAGTACGACTCCACATACTGAATTCAGTGTGCCGCTGTGCACCCACCCATGCACTACTATGGGAGGTTCAGCACTGCCTCCTAATGACCATCTTTTTCCTTCTTTCCCCCTTTCATCTTTTGTCATTATCCAGCCTGTGTTCCACTCCCTCTTTTACTTCACCTTTCCTCCGTTTGCTGAATGTGTGTGTGTGTGCGTCATGAAAGCAGATCTTACTCTGGATTAAGGTGCAGGGTTTTAAATTCATATTTCAGTCTATGCATCTCTATCTCTCCAATGTCAATAACTTTATCTCATGCTATGGACAACGTGAGTCAAGGAGAAAGCAATGGAATCTACCACACACACATATCACCCATGTCAGGCCACAGCTGCTGCTGTAGCAGCTCGTGTCGTTTTTGATGCTGTTATTTTAGCTTTCATTTGGATACAACCTTCTGGGGATGGTGAGCTGAATCAAATATTCATGATAGCAAAGAAAGGAAACATCAAACTCTACAAGCCTACTCCCAGCCCCACCGTGTGCACACACACTAACTGTGTAGCAGGGAACAGAGAAAAAGGGGGAATGAAATGTGCTGATACCACTGTCTGATCGATAAATTTAAGCATTCACGGTGATCCGATTAGTTACAGATTTTATGATCACTCCACGTCTATGGTTTTTCAGTCTTAAATATTTGTATTTGTATGTGAGTTCAACCATTTGAAAATAAACATAGTTTTCCTTCGGTGCATAAAGAAATGAAACTGATGGTAGTTTGGATTTATGATGGATGTGTTTTTACATTCGGGTGTCAGGCTTTGTTTTCCAAGTGAAATTACACAAGTCAATCATTGGTTTCTCTTTTGTGTATTGTGTGTATTTCTGTCCACCTTTTGATTTCCATGCCTACGTCTCTCTGAACAGAGTGGTTTAAAAAAAAATTAAGCTTTAACATTTTTCTTTTGAAAGCACACTTCTTGAAATATTAATGCTAAATCTTGTCAAACAAGGATGTTGCATTAACATTCTTAAGTGAGTCCCCTTCATAGCCTGCTGCTGCCCGCTATCCTTCTCTTTTTTTTTCTCCCCTGTTTGTGTTTTGTTTTTCCAACACAGGTACTATATGGCAGGATTAAAATGGCATCTCAAGAGCTCCATTTTAAGAATACAGTACTGTACTGATACAGAAATGACGCCTTAGGAGAGAGGATATGAACATAAATAAAGAATAAAACATGACTGGTAAATTTTTTTTTCAGAAAAAAAAATCAATAATCAACTTAGCTTTGTGAAGTGCCACATTTGAGTCATTGTTTTGTTTATTTCCAGCATTATAAGATTTACTTAAAGTTCGTTGCAGTTTCTACAAAGAAATTATAAATCATTTGACCCTTGTGTGTGCATTTGGCAGTTTAAGGTCGGTCTACCTAATTAGCTCAGTGTCTCAGACAGAACCTAGCTGTGAGGAACCAGAGCGGCCTCCCCCAGTACAGCGATCAGGGCGTGTCTGGATCCAGCATAAAAGCTATTTCTGTGTTTACATTCTGAGTTTCTGTGAGGTTCTAACAAATGAGATATAATGTGATAATAGCTGAACTTCAAAAGTGCAAGTAGGCTAATTGTTTCCACCTGTTTCCAGTATTTATGATAAGATAAATAACCAACAGCTGGCTCTATATTGATGCTGGTCAGACAGCAATGGGTGGTGTTAAAATTCTTGTCTGACTATTGGAAATAAAGCAGGTGAGTAATAGAACTATTGCCCAAGATTTGAAATTGAGTCAAACTTGCAGTAAATCAAGAAAATGTAAGATTAACTTTTCACTGCATTATTAAGTTCTACATGGCTCCTAAACAGTAGCAGCTAGGTGTTGAGTGGCATATCCACCTTGCCTGCTACAGCTTTTAAAGGCTGTTAACATAAAGTTTTCTTTCTGCAGTCAAAGAAAATGCTGTTTTTATAGTTCCTTCTGAACTTATATAGTTATATTGATCTCATTCACGCTTCACACCATTTTAGTGGAAAATTTCTGTCTTCATTTTCCAGCTCTGCTGAGTTCTGATTGACTTTGCTATAACTGTCATTGAGCACAAGACCAGATCTATTTGAATAGATTAAATAAATCAGAGCCTTGAACAAGTAGTCAGAGATCTAGAGCCAGGCTAACTCTGAAGACACAGAGAATTAGGTAGACACATACAATAAGACCACATCAAACATATAGTTGATCTTTTTCTCTGTCTTTCTGACTTCCTCTTTACACATGACTGAAGTATAAATGTGTGTGAGTGACATGACCTCATTTTTAATTATGCTGCAGAAATAGCCTACATTAGCTGCAGCAGTGTAAATCTGATTTGTACCAGTGGCTCATATGGTTCACTGAGCATGCACGCACACACACACACACATAATGTTTTTCCGCATGTTTGTCCATCATGTACACAACCTCTGAACACTCTGTTAATGGGTCCCCAGAATACACACATTTTCTCCTGAACAACCAATGCTCTATAACGGATTACATTTTTTCAAATAATTACTTCCACCCATGTTAAATTGTTCCAGAGGCTGAATGGAGGGGGTACAAGAATAACAGAACAAAACAAAATTGAAGTGAAGATTAGCTGGACTGGACTTATTCAGCAACTAAATGATGGATGATGGTTGATAGGAGAAACAATGTGTTGGCAAAATATGTTCATACAAGTTCAAATTTAAAAAGGTTGAATTGATGTGGAGAGCAAAGGAAATACAGCTACACATTTGTGCATATATATGGGTATTTGCCAGCGTGTGTGTTTGTGAATCACAGAAAGACAGTATGAGTGGCATGTGTAACTAAAAGGTGAAAAAAGCCATTTGATTTCGTTCTAGATGTCAGATTGTCACCTTGCCACTCAAAAAGACACACACGCACGCACACACATATATTGTCCAAGCATGCAGTGATACTTAAAAGCAGTTGGAACATACTTGACAAGTGCAGCCTTTCGTCTGAGTGCCATTGCACACACTGGAGCGCAACTCTGACACCTTTTCTCCAAATGAGAAAATGTAATGTTCTATTGAATGTTAGAATGTCAGAGTGAGGATTTGCTTAGTTATATGCTGTGTTTGGAGGTCAGCATCTCCTTGTCAACAGAGCTGAACCTCTCTGCAAGCGTAACTGTTACACTGGGAGCTCGCACAAACTTCAGCGAGCCACGTCTTTAATTCAGAACGTGATATGTCCAAGCTTTGAGTAGAGTCTATCAGGAGTCTCTGCTTAGATATTTTCAAAATCAGGAACTACATCATGGCAGAAGTAACAGTGCACAGCAACATAACAGTCGACTACACACACACACATACACACACACAATAGAGAGAGAGAGAAAGAGGGAGAGTTGCTAATTCAGCTGCCAACAGCACCAATGGCCAACAGATCCCTCTGAAGCCAAAGTCAGCTTGCACTGTAAATATAATGGGCATGCGCGTACACACACACACACACACACTTTGTAGTCAAGACAAAAAGCAGCACACCACTTGTTTCTGTCACGTCACACTGAAACACCTAAAGGAATAGTCTGACATTTTATGAGATGAACTTTGTCACTTTCTTGCTCAGAACTAGGTCACATCATTAATACCACTTTCATGTCTGGATCTTGAATCTGTAACTGCAGCTGATTAGCTTCTCTAAGTATAATGAAAGAAAACATTCAGCTGCATCTCCATATGTTATTTTGACAAAAGTGAAATAACTACAGCAAATAACAACACTGTACATCAACAGCTAACTTGTGGTAAGGAGCAGGACGGGCGATCTCAGTTCACTCGGATCCTGCTCACCTTCATCACCTATGCAGCATTTTAATGCAACTCAGCTCATCATTACATAATTTCTGTTACATAACAACTGAAGAAGCATGTATTTAATTCTGACTCAGAAATGCTACCTGTTAAAGTTGACCCAAGGCGAATACATACTGCTGTTTGTAGTTATCCACTGCTGCACTGAGACGCAGATTAAACTGATATTTTATGATAGTGAAGTCACCAAACGACATAAATACAGCTTCAGAGAGCTGTAATGTGTGATTGGCTGTGATGACATTTCAAATGAGCATTCACAGAGAAACCCTGAGGCGACAAAAATTTGCTATGTGAAAGATAAACTTTCCTGATTCACACTAAAACTACTTATCCACTCTGACGAAAATAGTAAGGAAACTCAGTCTACTGTCGCAATTTGTTTCAGTTGCTTTGAGGCAACTCTTTTATCGGAAACATTACACTCACAGCAAACAGTTCATCTTTCCCCTACACAGATTAAAGTTTCTCATTGTATTTGTGCAGACGTCCATTGTATCTTCACGTTTAACTATTCAAGACATTTTCTCACTTTGTGTCCCCATCTGAGTATGACAGCTCATGAAAACAGTTTTAACCTTCATCAAATAGAATTTTCTGAGTAGTATGTACAGAGGAGCAAGGCCAGTCTCTCACATATACAGTTTATTCTTTGAATTTAGAAATGCGATTTTTTCAACTGTTATTACATGTCATCTTGTCTCATTTTATGAAAAATACCCACCAGAATTTGCAAGCAACCTGTATCTGCAAGCGTATACTAAAGGTATCAGACCAAGAAGCCCCGCTTGGTTTTAACCAGAATGTAATTCTTCGACCAATATCTGTCCTGATCTTAACCTGTAAAGTGCCTAAGATGATGTGGGCTATGTTATGAGCTGGTGTTATAAGAATAAGGTTGAAACGGAAAACTGATGTAGGCCTACATCTATTTCAACAATGAATTAGAGGCTTTAGTCCTTTACTGTGCAAGCAAACTTCCACAGATATGGTGGTTTTCGTTATGCCAACGTGCTTCTTTTCTTCGTCGTACATTGTTGTAATTGACTAGAGTGACTTTTGGACCAAACTGGCAATTTCAAAATATCATGTTGTACTCTGGAAGTTTATGGGCCGTGATTGATCATGAAAACAATCATTAGCTGCAGCCTGTTGGCAGATTTTATAAGATAGGTAGCTCTAAGCTAACAGTGAATTAGAGCACTCCATCTGATTTTTTAATGTTTCCAGCTGCCAAAATTGTCTCTCACGCAGTGGGGAAACATTATAGTACATGTGCTAATTGTGAATGTAACCTTAATTTGTTGACAATGTGCTCTTTGGCTTTGAAAGTAACACCCAGTTAGTAATAAGCTAGTTAGCCTGGCATGCTATCATTTGTAATTAACGTCAGTGGACAAATACAGTTCAGTTCATTCCCTACACTTTTAGTTACTACGGCCTCATGCACCCAGCTTTGACAAGTCAAGAAGCCCACATGTTGATTTGCCTGATGTGTCCTTGTTGCAGCTGTTAAGGCTGTTCTTGGACAATCACATCCTCTGAGGACAATTAGGCTACAATCCCCAGAGAATCTGAATAACTTTGGTCATCCGCTAACTTTTCAAGCTTCTTAAACTGTTGTTATGCCCTGACCTTTACAACATATGGGTGAGTCAAGATGAATGTGAATAAATAATATGCATGAATAATCTCAAACAGAAGGTGACTCATGCATGAAGTAGTTGGTCCTTTCTTTTCTAAAAGGATGTTTAGGTTCTTTTTGTTGCCTCTGTGTCTCTACTCCGTGTGTGTGGGTGGGTGCATATGTCTGTCTGTCTTTCTCCATCTACTTCCACCTGTTTCAAAGTCCCTGTTTCCTATTATTAAATTGAAAAGTACATGCATAATATAAATAAAAGAAATACAGAAATAATGAATAATGAGGGGTAAGGAATGTGTAACATTTATCTTATGATTTTCTCAATCAAATTCTTATTATATCATGACTTGAAAAAAACTGCATCTCTGCATTAAGAAACCCTGAAATTTCAAGGGAGAATGGAGGTAGGGTATCACAAGTGCACGCATTTCCTTATTATCGAGATACAAATGCAAGACATGGATATGCCTTAAAACCTTTACGCGCACGCACGCACACAATAAATCAACATGCCTGCACCATTGGCTGGTCTGGTGTGCCATATCCTGTCATGTGTCCCCCTCTAGTGTTGAAATGCAGTGACAGCAATACAGTGGTATGTGCAGTAGGTGTCATGTGAGATCAGCTGTATCCTGGCTGTCTTGTCTATTTGTCCATCCAACTAGATAGTTGACATGACATCACTCTTACATATCTGGGTTGATACATCTACTTTGGTGAATGTGCAAAGCATCTAAAATTGTCAATATAGATGAGAGTCTTAAGGATGCATTCCTGTTTGTCAAGAGTTTTTTGACATATTGTGAAAATCTGAGACACAGCAGGCATTTCTAAGATTGATATATTCATTATAAGGCTATATTTCTTTAATAATTTAAATAATATAACTCAGTGTAGTATGGTTACTCTGAAAGCGAAAGTTTCGGGAAAGTAGTTAATTTGCTTTCTTGCTGAGATTTTACAGGATCAGTATCACACTTGTATCACATTTGTACAATGAGCGGGGCCTTTGTGTGTGTGTCAGTGTAGCTCAGAGACAAACTAACTTATATTTAGAAAAAGCATAGATGAAGTATTTTCTCAGACAACATTAGTGTTAAAGCACATACCAAAGATACAGATATTCTTCCTCATCCATTTTCAGTCATTTTCTGCAGTCACATCTCTATGTTACTTTGGTATATGAGCACTCCAGTCACAAATTCTGTGACACATTTGTGAAACATCAACAAACTTCAGCTCCACAGCTCTAATCCTAGCACTTGCTATAGTTTTGTAGCGTGGAGGCCTCTCCAAACACACAACTAATGTTGGGCACCAGACTGGAGAATGCTCTAAAACCCCACCCTGTCAAATGTTTTAAAAATATTCTACTGTAAATGGGAGAGTAAACCCAGCTACTTGCTAGCTACAAAAGACACAAAACAGGAAAACACAACCAGTCAATGCAGTTAACTTTTCTTATATTCAATCAAAAATTAAAACATCAAAACATCTCTGGGCAATATTCAAACTTAAACATATCTCAATTCAGATAAATAAATTAATATAATAGAAATCAACTAAAAATTAGGTATTTAGACTTTTCCAGAAAATGAAGGTGTGTGCATGTATTTGAGGGGAGAGAAATGCACAAGGAGTAGTTTGAGGTCAGAATCATGAGAAGCAAGGAGAGTTTCTGGTAAAAAATGAGATTTAGAGGAAAGTGTCCTCCCATCGGGACAGAGAGAGCGGCCAAGGAGTCCAAACAGCCAAACAGGTCCAGGATGATAAGCTTGCTTCTGATCCTCCTGCTCCAGGTGTTCAGCTGCCTTCTCATGATTTCCACACAGCTCCACTTCTCTCCTTCCAGCCTCCTTTGTTAGACTTTGAGCTCTCAGGTGTGCCTGATTTATCAGTTCACATCCTCTTCCTTTCCAGCCCCCTTTATTTAGTCATTTCCTGTTCCTGCCACAAGTTTCACTAAGTTTTGTGCACATGCTTCATGGATTTCTTTGTTTTTGACCTCTGCGAGGATTTTGATTAATATCCATTAGTTGACCTGTACAAAGTAAATTTTTAAAAATCACAATAAACAAATAAACTTACAGATAAACAAGTTCTGGCAGGTCAGTTTAAAAATGAAATGAAACAATGTGTGTAATGTAATGTATGTAAATATTTGTGGGGAAAAAACAAGTATTCTCTATATACTGAAAAGAAAATCTAAAAGATCATAGTATGAATTGCATCATCATGATATCACAGAAGCTTACATTAACTAAACACAACACAACTGCGCCCACACCAGTACATCTTTCCCAGAATGAGGGAATAAATTAGCTCCATAAAATGCTTCTTTATAAAAGAAAAATAGATATTTATATAACTGTACACCTTATCTATAAGGCAACAAGATGTAAGTGCAGAACCTCCAGCTAAAATACAATTTCCATTACAGCAACACAATCTAAAAAATCCCAACAAATAAAAGTTCAAAGAATAAACAAACAAACTACAGAAAACTATAATAATGATTAGAAAATGATTGCACACTGTCTTTACTTGTGGTCATGAGGCATTAGGTCACAATGTCTCTTTTATGAACATATTAGGTTAATGTATCTTACAGAGGTAAACTGATGCATATGTTCCACCCAGATTGAAACCAGGATAGAGTGGCTCAGTGAATGTTGTGCGGGCAGTGTACAGGTGAGTCATTCTGTCAGGAAACACCTCAAAAAAGGACAAAATACCTGCTGGCCAGTCCAGGAACACTCCTATTGTACTTAAAGACGTAGAACATCCGATAAACTCTAGACAGGAATTGTTGTGATAAAATGAACCGTCGTTAAACCAGCACCAAGACTTTTCATTTTTTCCCAAAATAGTTTCACTTGAACAGTCTGCCACCCTGTCAATACTTTTATATGCCACTCCAATATCTGTTGAGATGCTTTCAACCTCCCAGTAATGACGACTTGTCAAACCTTCTTCACACAGAACCACATTTTCGTGAAATCGCTCTGGATGATCAGGATATGGCTGTTTCTTCAAAACACATAATGCCTTTTTGTTATCTTCCGTCAAAATCACAGTTGCACTCACTGTGTTGACATCTAGAGTCAAATCGCAGGCATCTGCAATCAAGACAGAGGAAACTGTGTGAATGAGGATCTTGACCTCTGATTGTCTGTCTTTTTTTATCATTAAATCACAGTAGGGATACTTAAACATGTAAAACTATGATGTGAAAATGTTCTTTCCTCAAACTTAAAACATGACTGTTTTAATTAAGTATCTGGTAGTTTGTAATTAGAATTATTGATGTGACATGCTGTTCAAACATTTGAACATTTCATTAGCTCTGTCCCTGGTGTAATACTTGCAAAAAAATTTAACTGTAGAGCTCTTCGTTATCCTGTCAAATAAAGTACCAAAAATATCCAAAAAGATAACGATCACATTCTTACACTGTCTCAGGAGCGTCCAGTCAAACCAGTATTCTTCATTTTGGTCCACACTAATGGCAAATAGAGGAACAGAAGATGAAGTTAAAAAATACTGCCTTATGTGCACTTATGTGAATCTTGCTGATCATTGTTGGAATAGTGATTTTAAAAATGTGCCTGTCGGAGCGTACTTGAGTTCCTCCAGACTGTAGCGTGAATCCCTCTGTATTTCAGTCAGCAGCTTGACTCCTTGATCTGTGAGGTGGTTAAAGCTCAGGTCCAGCTCCCTGAGGCTGCAGTGGTCAGACCTCAGAGCTGAGGCCATAGAGACACATCCATCTCCTGTCACTTTACAGAATGACAGCCTACAAAAATCAAACAACTGACACTTTAGGCATGTGCTATACATATCATCACAATTTCTCTCTTATTAACATGTCATGAGCCCCATTTGATTAGTCGTTTATCAGGATGTCCCTTTGGACTTGCTGCAATGAAGCACTATGTATCACACAAGTTGACATTTTGAGAGGTGGAGGCAAAACCAAGTGAAGCACACTCTCTGAAGCAATAGGCTGAATCTAGATATACTTATGATACCAATTAATATAAAGTCAAATATATTTTTGTGTCACTGACCTCAGTGTTTTCAAACCACAGTGTGGGTTTCTCAGTGCATTACACAGCGCCATAACTCCTGAGTCGTGCAGCTCGTTGTAGCTCAGGTCCACCTTTCTCAAGTGCGATGAGTTAGAGCTGAGTGTTGATGCCAGCGTCTGACAGCCTTTCTCACCGAGCCTGTTGTGACTGAGACTAAATGACAAATGGAGTAATATAACTAAATCATTTAACATCATGAAGGACATTAGTTTTGCTTGCAAATATATAAATATGTATACTTTACCTCAATGCCTCCAGTGTACAGTGCTTGCTCATTAACCCTGCTGAGAGGATGTCCATTTCTGAGTCTTCAAAACAGCAGCAACTTAGTTCCAGCTCTCGCAGGTAGCATGGGTTGGATGTGAATCTTGTCACTAACTCCTTACAGATGTTTGTAATCCCATGATTTCTGTTCAACCTTTTGCAGAAATGATAAAAATAACATTTAAATTCATGAACCATATTTCATCCAGTGACATAACATCAGCTATGGGCTGCATGAAAGTGCACAGTGGGGTGTTAAGTATTTTTTATTTCAGTAATAGAGCTTTAATGGTAATGACACATCTCTGAAAAACATCAAATCTATATTATTCTTTCCATTCCATAGTCAACAAATCAGATGTACATTTTTTTTTTTACAATTCATACTTAAAGCTATAGTGCCTAACTTCTGTTGAACCCTAGAGGAATTCTACAATAATTACAAAAACACAGCGCTTTCACATCGTGAACGAATGCGGGCAATGGCAGACGAAGGATTGTCTGCCAGAGGCTGTGGTCACACAGATGTGAATAACAGTGGCTAATATTCCCGCCGCAAACATCGGATACGCTGCCATGTTCAATATTACATGACACTCATAGCACCATTGATAACACTACGTTACAGTCATAGCACCATTTCCAAGACAATAACACATTATCTAGGTTCGGTACATGTCATAGCAACACATCCTACTCAAAACAGAAGTAAAGTGACATCTGTGTCTTCCCTCAGTCTGATTTCTGCGTTCAGGACTCTCCACCGAGGAAAAACAACACTAATGCAAATGTGTGTTTGTCTTTCTGCTGGACAACCAGGCTTTTTCTGTGTGTCTTGGGCGCTTCTTCAGGTTGTTTCTACCTGTTGCTAGGAGAGTCACTGGTCCTCTTCCCCCTATCTTCCCTGTGTGCCACCAAGGGAATGTCGCCAGTCGACACGGAATTCAAAACAACAAATACTGAAAATACCGCGAGAGATTTGTGGAGCTGATTTTAATCAGTGTTATGTTATCTCATCCAGTAAAGTTTAGTAAACGTTTGGGTATAACGGACATTTAATGGACATGTTGAAGTTACGCACTTACAGCTTTAAGTATTAAAGTAAGTAATAAATCTGACACCAACCTGAGCTTCTTCAGATTTGGCTGGCAAAGCCCGACAGAAACCACAGAGCACAGTGAGCTACGCAGGATGTTGCCACTCAGCTCCAGTTCTCTCAGATTTGAGATGACTGATTTGATAGCTGATGCCAAGTTTTCACAGTTTTCTGAATTGATTTGACCTGAGAGACTACAAATACAGAAGGCAAAAAACTCAACAGACCTCAAAACATTGCAGTCCCAGAGGTCATCTTACTGCCAAACACTTTGCAACAATGAGTGGTTAGTTAATGTCCTATATTGTGGAACTTATATTTTTAGTTTATCAGACTTCTAGAAAGAGAGGTTTAGAAACGACATGATGATTTCAAAAAACTTGAAATATGGCAAAACAAGCAAGAGGTGCATGACAGAAAAACACAATAACAGACACATCAGAAATATAGTTTTACTTACCTAAGTGCCTCTAGTTTAGCCTGAGGGTTCATAAGACTTTCAATGAAGATGTTTGTACCCTTCTTCCAATCACTATTCATCAGGTGCAGTTCAGTTAAGACAGAGTTTGGCATTTGAAGGGCTGAGGCGATTGTTTGCAAAAGCCAATTATCGAGACACACGCCTGAAATTCTGCAGATGATAAAAAAGGACAATCATACAAGAGTACATTTATAGGTTCAATTCATCTATGCTAGAATAATACTGTGTATTTGTGGGTGCATTGTACTAAAAAAAAAATGTTGCCAACCAACCTTGCTTTTCTGCAGTTCCTCACAGCTGGGACAAGCCTGAAAATGCCTTTCACTGATGGTCTGTATTTCTTCAGGTTGAATTCATCTAGAGGTGTCTTTGACATTAGAATTGAATCGGCCAGAACTGAGCATTGAACAGGGGAGAGCTGTCTTTCTGGACAAGGATTTGGTGTAAAACAGTGCCGCACAGTGTCATGTACAGAGCTGTCTTTCAGCTCGATCAGGCAGTGGACGTGGTTCAGGCATCTTTCAGCTGAGCAGTCAAAGGCATCTATTCCTAGTAGACTATTCCTAACTGCCTCAACCACTGCAGAGTGTTCTTCTGTCTGCTGAATCAGGCCTTGAAGTAGCTCCTGCGTTGATCGGAGTGACATGCCAACAAGGAACCTTAGGAACATGTCCATTTCTCCTGACTCTCTCATAGTGGAGTTAGCTATTGCGATTTCTATCAGCTCATCCAAAGGTAGATCAACAGGATCTGACTCCAAGATTGCTTTCAAACTTTCCTCGGACTCTTTCAGCAAGAAATCCTTCAGGATTTGAGAATCAATTTTTTTACTTGCAAAACTACGGTACACAAAGAGAGCGGCAAAATACTCCTGAACTGTCAGATGCACGAAGCTGTAGAATTTCTTTCTGTTGAACACACTCTCTTCTTTGAATACCTCTGTGCACAACCCACAATGCACTCCAGCTTTGTCTATGCTGATGCCATATTTTTCCAGATCATTGACAGTGAAGATGATTTTGCTGTCATGCAGATATTCAAATGCCATCCTGCCTAATTTGAAAAGGAAATCTTCATTTGATTTGAAGATCTCCTCTGTATCTGACTCATCAAGGGTACCATACTTGTCAGCGGCTACTCGCATCTGAATTGTAAGGAAGTATGTGTACATTTCAGTCAGTGTAGCAGGTATCTTTATGTTCTCATCGTGAATGTTGCCTTCTTTTGGCACCAGATGCTCAAAAACTGTTGCTGCAATCCAACAAAAGATGGGTATGTGACACATGATGTACAAGCTCCGGGAACTTGTAATGCAGTTGACAACTTTTTCAGCAACTGCCGTGTCATCAGTTCTCTTCCTAAAGTACTCTATTTTTTGTGAATCACTAAACCCTTTGACTTCAGTCCACTGGTATATGTACTGACGAGGGATGCGATGAACTGCTCTTGGTCTTGAAGTTATCCAGATAAGTGCAGAGGGAAGAAGATGTTCCCTAATGAGGTTGGTCACCAGAGCGTCCACCGATGACTCTTCAGTGTTGCTCGTCAGTCTTGTGGTTTTTTTGAAATCCAGTTTAAGTTGGCTTTCATCAAGTCCATCAAAAATGAACAAAACTTTGTAATGAGCAAATACTCTTACAATTGCTATGTTTTTTAGTTCTGGGTGGAATTCCTTCACAAGTGTCACGAGGGTATATTTCTTCTCTGTGACCAGATTCAGCTCTCTGAATGGGAGTACAAAGATGAAGTCCAAGTCCTGATTGGCAATCCCATCTGCCCAGTCAAGGATAAACTTCTTCACAGAGACTGTTTTTCCAATGCCAGCAATTCCTTTGGTCATCACAGTTCTGAATGCTCTCACTTCTTTGTTCTTCCCTGATGAAACACTATCACCTGGTGTACTTATAAAGATGTCATTGCAGTTTATTTTTGTACCTTTTGTTGTGTCAGTCCTTGCCTTGTCTTCAATCTCCCAGATTTCATGTTCAGCATTGACATGTTCACTCTCTCCCTGTATAATGTGAAGCTCTGTGTAAATTTTGTCCAGTGGGTTTGTAATTGCATTGTCTTTTTGTGCACCTTCAGACTCATAGTTAAGCTTTTCCCTCAGATATTTTTTGTGTTCTTTGATGACCTCTCTGATGACATCTTCTGCTACAATTACAAAAAAGAGTAAGAAAAACAATGTCATTAAAACTTAATTAGTTGTTTCCTGATAAACACAGTGTTTTATGGCTGGTTAGTACCTGCAATATTTTACATCAATCATTAAATGTTACATCATGTTTTAAACAAAACCTGAACAAAGGTCAACACATCAAAAATCACCCGCTGACTACTCACGTACTTTCACATGTTGCTGGTTCAATGTCCTGGAGAATCCTGTAGAACATGGATTTGGCTTTTGTTGTTCTGAGAGCTCCATAGAGCACCCTCATCTGCTCCATACTGGTTCCAGCAGCACGGATGTTGGCATACATCTCATTATGGAGTACACCCTGCTGCTGCATCCTGTCTGCTATTAGCATTACTGAGGTGACGTTCTGAATGAGGTCAGCCCTGTTGTCATCCACCCAGTTAGCTTCTTTACAAAGACAAAAGTGCATTATGTTATCATCATCAACACGTTATGATCCAATTAAGATCATGTTTATTCCTTAAATTGTAACTTTCACTCACCTTTCTCCTCTGGGCTGACAGGATCAAGATCTTGTGTTTCAGAGTAGCACAGACTAACAAATGACAAAATCATCCATGTTTTTATGAGGAGTTAACAATGCTTGTTGCATTAGTATTTTCATATGTGTTTATACAGAAATACTGATCATCAGAATCATTATGAGGTCTCACCTTGCAGAGTTAACATGAACCATAGTGTAACTGTAAGCTTGTTTTTCAGAGGTCTCCTCTTGACACCTGAAAGTCTCCTCCCCCGTTGTCTCCTCTATGACTCCCAGCTCCTGCCAGGATGAGCTTTGATGGAGAGGAGACATCTCTCCACTTTTCACTGCTGTGGAAATCTCATTTTTCTTTTTCTCGGGTTTGTCACACTCCTCTTCCTTTGTTTTAAACCTGCTTGGTGCAGAGAATCGGCACCCCATGATATTTCTTCAGTGTCAACTCAGGACTTCCAGGACTTGTAGTTGCAGTAGTAATCTCCTGCAGACACATGCACACATTAAACTTTAAGATAAATTGAGTGGTGCTGTATCGCCACCACAGGAATACACCCGAAACGGAGACGTGGAGCACAGACTGTGTGAAACTCTCAAGGAATGTAAGTCCACTAAACGTTGACTGGAAAAGTTGACTGGGAGTCGTGACAGTCCGACTATGCCTACTCTATCCGAGGCACCCGACAGTAGTCCGCCATTGTTGTTGTTGCTACGCGATGTCCGGCTGTGTGGCTGAGGTGTGGTCGCGGGTTAGAGATGAGGGGCTGTGACATCATCGTTTCACGAAAGATGCGTTTTCGTTGCAGCAGCCCAATGCGTTTTGAAATGTATCCACCCTGGGACCCGTTTCCAAAAATTCAGTTTTAGGGCCAAAAAGACCGTGTCCATGTGGACGAAATGCCAAAACAATAAAAACAAACCAAAAAGCAGCGGATACGCCTCCTCACAGCAGCGGCCTGTGTGTGAGTCCAGTCCCTGGCCCTGTCCCTGGCTGAATGTCATCCCATCTTTACACAAACCTCCATGACTTTCTCATTCTTTGTTACATTAAAGGCCAAAAATAAGTTTCAAGAAGTGATGTTACACTGCGCACACACAAACGCTATTATTTTTACCTTCGTGCCTGAGGTCCTGTGGTAAACTGCAGCTGTCATATTCCAGTGGGTGTATCAAGTTGTAAAGTGAAAGAGAGATTTTCTCATAAACAGGAAGCAAGTTTTTGGCAGGCAGGCTGAGAGAGAGGGAGGGAGGGAGGGAGAGAGAGAGATAGAGAGAGAGCGGAAGAGAGAGAGAGAGAGAGAGAGAGAGAGAGTATTGTACATAAAGTAATAAAACATTTCAGCAACAAAAAGTGTGGACCCAATAATAACCTCACTTATTTCTAAGGGGAAAAAATCTGATACAAAAAAAAATCCTCCCAGTGTTTGTGCACAGCTAAAGTCCACTCAGATTGCGTCATGCATTTGTCGTTTTGATAATAATTAGACAGAAGTTCACTGACCCTTGCAGTGAACAGAGTTCTGCAATAAGGCTTTTTGTGTTTCGGATATTCAACAACATTGTGGTGTATGGTCTCAAAATATAAACTTGTCTTGGCAAGCAGTGGGTTAATACAACATAATGGGGAAATAGACCATTCGCAATTTTTCTTCTGATGGCATCTGCTTCAATCAGTGACACCTCCTTACAGACAGGGCCTTCAGTAGCTGTAATGAAGGTCTGTGTACTTCAAGCATTGATGTACTGTAGGAACTTTTTGTAATACATCCATGAACTCAAGTGACTGTGGATATGAATTTGATATTGACAGGTGTCTTAGCATATATATATATTCATATTCTGGTAAATTGTGGGCAGTAGTCATTTTTCACAGGACATGTCTGTTCTGATGATACAAGTCAGCAGTGTAAAACACAAGTGAGAGCCTCCTCTGATGTTAAGTAGAGGGGGACAATATTTAACAGTGATATCCTCAGCTCTCTTTGACTGTTGTTTTTATTGTTTTGTTTGATTGGTTTTTGGCGCTTGTGGTCCCTTTTTGAGGGCCCGGGGACTGAGGCCATGGTTCGTCACTGGTCTGATGTAATCCATTTTGTTGACTAGGGAGCGGACATTTGCTAGCACGAGTGTAGGCACTGCTGAGAGAGAATACAAAAAAATACTACAAGAGATTTGTGGAACTAATAGGTTTGATTAGTGGCATGTCATCTCATGTAGTAACGGCTTGTATGTAACAGACATGTAAAAGTCAGACACTACAGCTTCAATCCTCATTTTTGCTGCTATAGCAACTAACTACAGCTCAGATAAGGCCCACATTCCTCCTACATTTTTCCAGTGCAACCTGAAAACTACTCTAGAAATTTCAAGAGATTAGAGGTACCAAACTCAAATTTCCAGGCTTAGAGAGTACCCGTGTTTTCAAGAGAGCGTTTACGACAGGTATGATGTTCCGTGCACATCATCCATTTTAAAGGTGGAAAGGGACCAAAGAAGCAGGTCACCATTCTGCCAACACTTCACTTTAAAAGTTTAAAGGAAGAATTCTTTAATCACTCTCCGTGCTCCACCTCAGCTTTTTCGTTTCTTTAGGCTCCCTCTCCTCCGCTGTCAGCTCTAATTAGGCCCCGTGTGTGCCCGTGTGTGTGTTTCATTGTGGATGCGGGTGTGTGATTTTAAACTGTCTTCGGAGGTCCATCACTCTGCTGTGATTCCCCACTAGTCGACGGGAGACACTATACACACAGACTAATGCTGATGCTAGGAGCAGACATTCAATGAGGGTCTAATGACTCCCTCTACAGTTACGCTCCCACTCATTCATTCATACAAGGCATTATGTCACTATGCATGATCAACAGCACAAGCACTAAAGCAAGCCTCTGGAACTCCTGAGCCTCAATACTGTCGTAACAAATTGTGCCATCAATGCTTACATCATAACTCTTATACCCTGTGTTGGAGGAAATAACTCTGCAGTCACGTGTATTTCATTTTATTGGATCACGAAGCTGGCTCAGGACAAGATCTTAAAGCCTGACGTACAATTTGGAAATTACATTACTCCTTAAACTTCTGTGTTGAATATCATTTTTTCCCTGTAAACCATGACAGCATCAGCGGGCGTGTCGTATTCTAGGCGCAGTTGTGTTTATTCCCACCTGAGTAATGCAGAGTAGTGTATTCCCACTTTGGTTTCACTTTAACTGGTGTGAACAGGGGCTGGTTCACCAGAAAGCACCACGTTTCTGAGACTCCAGAACGGAACCAGAGCCAGAACTCGAGCCGTGTCCTTGTGAAAACAAGGGGTGAGTGGGTGTAGTTTGTGGCGGTCAAGTTGTCCCTCTCTATTTCCTCACAGTGAATAGACAACTGGTGCAGTTGCACTCATACTGATCAGTTGAAAACTCGGTCCCCAACTGAGATTTTAATGTTTCAGACTGACTCCTTTTAAATTAGTAAAGTCCTGTTCAGTCGTTGTTACTCTAAAAATATTCTGTGTCTGCAGTGGCACTTCAAACCATTTGATGTTAAATAAATTAATCATCATAAAATAAATGATGTTAAATGAAAAAGTTGTGTAAAACATAAATGAAACAATATTCTCTTAAATACTTAAAGTTATCAAAACTCAGCTCCTTTTACTGTGATGTCATTTAGTGGACTGCCTGAGCTCAGCCTTTTGAAAAGAGGAGTGAGTATTTCAGTATATGTATTATGTTTAGTGTCACATCATCTCTCCTGTCTATTGTATAATATACATTTGATAGACATAATATAATTTGTGTGACAGTGAATTATAACCAATCTGGAACAACACCTGCATTAATCTTCTTGCTTTATTTCATAATAACAAATCTAACTCCATTCACTTCACTCTCACTCCAACTTCTGATATGGATTCATACATTGATTGGTGAGGATAAGTGCCATCGCATAGGGGTATGTCTTGTAGGAGCAGGATCTTGTCAGGACAACGTTTTATTATCCTCTGTGAGATCTTTCAGGATTATTGTGTACACTGCTTTAAGTGACCAGTGGCTAAATTAATCCAAGTATTCAATTCATTATGTGAGACAAACGAAAGCTCTGACGGCCAACGTCTGAATTTCTTACAAAAAAGGCAACTTTTGGCTTGTTGAAGTGTTTATTGAAAATAATATTTACAAATACAAAAAATGTGTCTAAAACTTGAACATTCAGGCTTGAGGTTAGTGCTTGTATTGTCTCTCCTTTGACCTCATACCCTCTCGACTAGTCGGGTATGATTGCAGTTACAACCTGACTGTAGGGCCCGTACCGGTCAAAAATGTCTTTGCCAACCACAGCGACACATACCTTGTGCCCAGGCTTGTACTTATTGATCATGACACACATGGGCAACTTGATGGCCTTCACTTCACCGAGCATGTTCCAGTCTGGGAAGGTGCTGCTGCCCTTCACCTTTTCTGTAGTCATGTAGATGCTGCAGCGAGTGGGACAGAGAGACAGAGAGAAGAGCAAAGAACAGCTGTCAGGACTGGTGGTCATATGATTTCACAGTATAACAATAACATTTAGACGGGTGTCAAAAGGTTTAACTCGTGTGAAACCTGGATAACTCGCCCCATATGCAGAGGCTGCACTCCTTGCTGCAGCCGACCCCGGTTCGAATACCACGGTGGCCCTTTGCTGCATGTCATTCCCCCTCTCTCTGCCTCCCCATTTCCTGTCTCTTTCAACCATCCTATCAATTACAGGCAACCCCACCCCCAAAAAAGAAAAAAACTGGATGACCACTGATGTATTCCCATCAAGAACATAAATACTAATAAAGAATAGAGGGCGGGGGCGGGTCCAGAGTATTTTCTAGCGGGGCGTACAGGGAGTAACAACAGTGAAAAGTAACAAAAATGAAGGCTGATCGCTCTCCAATATTTCTATTGTACAGTTACACACTTTTTACAGTCTGTCTTCATCTTGCTTTTATTTGCCACATTAAATCTTTCACCTTGTGAGGAAGATGCCTATGATCTTTTCATTATCAACTGTCAGTGGCAACATTAAAATTATAATCAATCAATGATCAGCTCTGTTATAAACAAGAAGTCTTGGCAGAATAAGCAACACCATAAATTCTCACATTAAACAGCAATATCTTATACTCTTACCCAGTAGTTAGAGCTCAGCCCTGTGCAATAAACATCTCAGTGTTTTGTGTAACAGTCAGTAAATGTATGCAGAACAAGTGTTACTCAAACGGTGAAACTGAGAACAATAACAACAATCTTGCACTATTTTATTTATTTATTACACCGAACACTTGGATGTTTACTATACAGAGTTGATTAAGAGCCTTAGTCAGAAGTTAGTGCTTATAGCTCTGTACAGTGAACACAGCAGTGGTTAAGGGCTTTACACAGTAATTGACATTACCACAAGTCAATGACTTGTCCTCCCCCGTGCCACCATGGAAGCCCGCCCCTGATTATGGGTCATTTATTTCAAGTATCATTTTGAAAAATGCACTGTACAGTTCAGGTACCAGCCTGTCATCACACACACTGCTCTCTTAGCACTGGTCGTCCCAGTCATGTTCATGTTGCCATCTAAAATCGTGGGCTACTCTGCTCTACTGCTTAATAATTGATTAACCACTTGAATCGCTTAAACTTTAAGTTTATGTTGTGCTAATAAGGTGAAACGGAGCAAATTTACAGACGTCTGAGTGTTCAGGTGGAATTCTCCACATGTGTCATATCTGCAGCTCTCTGCCCAGATCCTAATATGACTGGCTGGAAAGAAAATGTTATGTTATGGCTGCAGCCTCTTGTTAATTTACTGCTAGCTCTGTGTCTGGAGAGTTTTAATATCAGATTAAACAAAATCACTTTGGAAGATGACATTTGATCTGACTTGAAATATATTTGTTGCTGTTCGGTACTCTGAGAAAATGAAGCTGAATAGATAAATGATTTGCTGGACAGTTTAACAACAGCTCTGCCTGCGAGCTCCTGTACAAATACACCAACACGTTTCAACAGAAATAAACAAATATCAATGAAAATGAACAGAGGCACTGGCATCTTTTGGACATTTCAAGGACCAAATGATAAATGACTAAATGAATCACTGTAACCCCAAATCCAAGATTCTTTGCAGCACAGTGATCACAAATATTTATAGTTTTGGAACACATCACTTACATTATTCCACTACAACTTGAAATTTGAGGCCCTGAGAACACATAAATTATGGCTAACCACTTTGGCCAATGTTTTTTTTGCCTTCTCAAAGAGGCTGTCAGCTGGATAGGACACTGCTGCTCCTCACCTGTAGCTGTTCATGGGCGGTGCAGAAGTGTCTTCCTCCTCTAATTTCCAAAGCACAGAGAGGCCAGGAGGCTCTCGGATGAGGGCCAAATGTACCTCCAGTCTCTGTGGGGTGTTGAATGAGGCCGCTTCCGCTTTCAAGGTGGAGGGGGAAACAGTAGGAGGAAGAGGAGGATACAAGGGCTTGCCCTTGGTGTCAGAAAAGAGAGCAGGTGTTCAGGGAACATCAAACCATCAAGTGTATCACTAATATAGGTCGGAGTGTGTGCATTACCTGCTTTGAGACTGTGTGCTTGGGAGCGTGACCATCACATGAAGAGAGACGTTCAGCATTCACTGTCTCTGTCTTTTGTTTCTTCAACTTGTGGCATTTCTCAGTGTTGATTTCTTCATGCTGCTCATCTTCTGGTTCTTTCTTGACCGAGACCTGTCCCTGAATCACACACACCAAGAGAGACAGATGACCAAATACAGGCGAGTGAAATGATACCCGTCACCTGACTTCAAAATATTCCTCACAAACAGACATCACACAACTAGTTCACACATTATATGCACAATATGTTCTTTGCACGAGTCAACAGTGGTGCATTTCACCCCCTTGTGGCTTAAGTTAGTATTAGAGAAGGAAACACTTATTTTGTGTGTGGCAGCAACCCCTGACAGGCACATATTAAAAAATCTTTTTTTTTTTAAATGGGGGAATTGATCATTTTTTTACATTTTCTTTTTTTTCTCTGAACAAAGACAAAAAAGAGATCCTGCCTTTTTCTGCCTTTCAGGGTTTCTGTAAGCTTGTCATTAGTTACACATAACATATTTATGCGTGGTATGTTTTGAAAATAATATATCTAATGATGACACATCCTTACCTCACTCTCAGTGGGAACTGGAAGAGATGACTTCTCTCTTAAATCTGCTACGGCAGCCATCAAAGCTTAATAAGGATTACGCACAATCACATGTAGCAGAAGAAGGGACAGGAGACAGAAGAAAAAATGAATGTGGTTATTTACGCACCAACTGACTCACATTATTGAATTGAGTCAATTTTCCCTCACTGCATCAAGAAATAACATAAATAGAGCCAACTTATTTAAGGCTTGAGCTATTATGAAATCATCTTACCATCACTATCTGCACGCATCCGCTTTAGTGACTTTTTTGTGGTTGCCTGTGCAGAGGAGAGGATTAATCAGTTTACTGGTATCATATTCAAAATGGGCATATGATTTTCACTAAATAATGACATTTCTTAGTTTCAATATTTGATATGTTTTTGTGTTATTTTCAACAAACCATGGGGTTTCAAAGTTTTGCAAATGATCACATTCTGTTTTCATGCACATTTTACACAGCGTTAACGTTTTGGGAAACCAGGTCATAACCTTTCCTCCTTGAACACTCTTGGCTTTAATGTCCCAACTCAACTAAATAATTATTACCCGAATTAAAGTTAACACTGACTTTTGTGAAAATGATTCTGTGTTGGGTAAACAAGAAGAAAGCGTTACTTATAAATTATTTAATACACTGGCTTTTTGTTATACATTGGCTTTATGTTATATTTTACTATTTTTACATGTCAAAAACTAAATATGTACCATCATTCGAAAGAGCTCTTCATTCTTGTCCATGAAATCCCGGCTCTTTTTGTCTACTGAAAAATAAAATTTGAATTAATACACGGTCAACAATTCAATAAGTAACTGGTGCACAGGTGCTTGCTCAGCCCTTACCCTGTGATTCGGTTTCTTTCGTTTTACCCTCACACTCTATCCTGCAGAGTCGGACGACAAATGGTCTTACAATGTATTAAATCCAAAGAAATGTAGTAGTAAGTACAGTTTGACATCAAAGACTTTAATACCTCCCACAGACTCATAATTAGGTCAGGTTCTACATACCCCCTGGTGTCCATGACAGCAAGTGATGGATTCAGACTCTGAAAGGTAAACATGTGGGAAGGCACATATCAGAGTGTTATATTTAGGGCATTTATCATCACGTTTTCCTTTATAAGCTAAAAGCAATTAGACAGAAAAACCATTATTATTAAGAAAAACATCTTTTCAATGTGTTACTGTGAATCAACTAAAACAGTGTAGCTGTTACGGCTTTCACATTGAACATGCATGTCAGTCCATACACAGTTCATGTGCATTTAAATTTATCTGCCTCAAACCTTCTCCTGTGTCGTTGTCAGGTGGGTAAGAGCTGCTTCCGCCCTCTTCGTCACCGTGTTGATTCGAGCCTGAGGACGAGAGATTTGTTGGGTTTAAGGTCTATTGTTGGGTTCACTCCCATTTTGAAACATAAACATCACTAGGGTCATCACTAGGCCTGAGGCCTTTCTGTTTTATGTGCGAGTTCTCTCCAGGTTCTCCAGCTTCCTCCCACAGTCCAAAGACACATTAGTTTGACTGGTGGTAAATTGTGACTAAATTGCCCATGTGTATGTGTGAGGTTGTTTGTCTCTATATATCAGCCCTGTGATAGACTGGCGACCTATTCAGGGTGAACCCTCCCCCTATGCCAGCTAGGACTGGCTCTGCCCCCCCACAGTGAAAGAAGAGGTACTGAAGAAATTAAAAAAAGAAAACATGTAAAAAAATGAGTAAGAGGACACCAACCTCCAGTGTTTGGATGGAGCTTTCAATGTCAAATCCATGAACCTGCTTTTCAATACTTTTTATCAAATCCTTCAGCCTGGTTTCATTCTTTTTCATTGCACTGCAAACTTCCTCATTGATCAGTGCCTGCACCTGTGGACACACCAGCACACACACAAAATCAATACACATATGCTTTTTATAGAGCTTCATTCGGTCACCTCAGATGTCCAGCAGCTTTATGCATTTGCAAATGTAAACAAGCATAGAGAAACATTTGACAGCCACAGTTTCTCATCTTGTCTCTTACTTCAGACTGGGAGAACTTCATCACTTCATCACTGGCTGCAGATGAAGTGGGCGTGGAGGGCATTTTCTTTGTTCTTCAGGCAAAATCCACACAGACACACAAGCACAAACAGAATGTCAGGATTCACCAGGTATCAATAGATGTTTGCCGTTCTATCGTTACTCCATGCAAACACATCAGCCATATTTGGTAACATAGGAGATGAACATGTTACAACTGAGCTGAAATCCACTGCTATTGCATTCCAGGACTAAATGGATAAAATTAATCCAACAACATTTGTGACCATATAGGTCCAATTTAAACTTGTTGTCAGAATGACCGTGAAAATTTCTGAATTAATGTGAAATATTTATCACGTTAAAAACAGCCCAGTTTTAAAGCTAGAGTGAAGATACAGATATTATATGAAACCAGGTGACACAAGATAAACTGGCGACCTGTCCAGGGTGGACCCCGCCTCTCGCCCTAAGTCAGCTGAGATAGGCTCCAGCTCACCCGTGACCCTAGTGAGGATAAGCGGTATAGAAAATGGATGGATGGAGGTGACACAAGGCAATTGATGGTACCAACAATGTTGTGACAGAAAACGGGCTAAACAATGCTCCAAAGTCTGGCTAGATTCTGGTGGGGGGAAACCTTTAAAGGGGGATCCTGAACACTCCTGTTCTCTCTCTCTCTCAATCTCTTTCGCTCGCACTCACTCTCTTTCACTCCCAGTAAAGTTAGCAAAGTGCATATCCAGCCAATTATCTGCATCACTAGCCTATGGGTTTATTTCTATGCTGCAGAGCAATGTAAGGGCAGATTTGATGTGGCAGTAAAACAGTCTGGTATCTATTAATTATGATCTATTAATATCGACAGTAACCGCAATTTACTGCATCTGTTAGCATGGGGATGGTGTAGACAGCCTCCAAATCAATTGAGGTAACAAGCCATTTTAAACCAGGATCACAAAACCTTTAAAAAAAAAAAAATCACTCTATTCTCCAGCTCAGTTCAATCCTTTGTGCAACTCCAAAACCTTTTGCTTGATTAGAAACAAACTTAGCAAGCTGAAGCTGAAGCAGCAAAACTGCTCTTTGTTAGTAGAAAATCTTACACAATCTCAAAATTACAAAATCTGCAAGTCACTCTGATTAAGCCACAATCAGCTTTGGCAAGTAAGAAAGATCTCTGCAGCAGCTCTGCCATTATGTGAACTCACTTATCCAGAAGATACAAGGCCACCGCTGCATCAGTTTTGATTCCTTTTGTTGCTTTCAGTACACGCCAACTGTTAAATGCTGATCCAATGTCCACCCGAGCTCTCGTCACTGATTCGCTTATTTTCTTCTGAGACAAACGCTTGTGTTTCCTGGGTTTAGTGGAATCATAAACTCTGTCTTCTGCTGTAAGGTCTCTACAACCTCGAGTATTTTCTTGAACCTTTGCCATCTCACAAGCCCTGAATTACACTGTCAAGACGGACTGCAGCTGGTTCTGTTGGGTGGGAGATCATGGGAAAGTGCACAGGGTGAGGGAGGCTGCTGATGGTGTCATCAATGGCCTGATGTTGTCAGAACACCTGGCAATAGCAACAATTATTGTTAATTTGGAAAAAAAATGTTTAAATATATATGGACGTGGCCGTTCTCAGCTTCCGTAGTAAAAAAACAAACAGCTTCTATATCTATATACTGCAGCTGGAGGTTGTTGGTTTTATTTTTTAGTTTAACAGTAATTTGAAGACAACGAGTTATAAACATTAAAACAATAAGGTTTAAGTAAGGGCTTTTTACAACAATGACTACACAACATCAGTAAATCATAAACTGGTTGGGCTAGAAAATGCAATAACTCCCCAAATGACACAAGATATTGTGACTCAGTGATTATTAAACCTACCTCTAATGCAAATCCTTGTCACTGGGCTTTGCCTGTGCTGTGATGAAGTCTTAATTCACTTTCATCTTTTGTAAACCTCTGTATCGACAAATTAAACAGACAGGAGCAACTTAATAATAAAACATTATGACTAAAGTTTGTTTCTTTCACCAGAGCAAAACGCTAGTCAGCGAATAAATCAAGTAAGTGGCTAGCTACCTTTTAGCTACTGCGTTTAAAACTGGCTACGAAATTACCAACGAGTACCGTAACTAACGCTGACGAGCACGACAGGTAGCTGTTCAGTTCCTGCGTATAAAATACCGTGTTTAGAACTGAAACAAACTTAAATTAAAGTGTAATTTACAACAGATATACCTAAACAACCGAAAGCAAGCGCTCCGTTATTTGATAGGAAGTGGCTGCTCATTTCCGTTACCTTCCTACACACAAAAACCCACCTCAGGCTCCTTTACTTCAGAATAAAAGCCTAATTTCAAAAACGTAAAATAAATACATAAAAAAATGATAATGTTTTGCACAAATACAAAAAAAAAATACAAAAAAAACTGTATCATTTTCAAATCCAAGAAAGCCACAAATTAAGATGTTGCCGTGCTGATTATTTATGCTACCATTTCTTGAAAACTTTTTATCAACAGAAATACAAATCAAATGTGAAATTGAGTAAATAAAAAGCCGATCGTGACAGACTTGTTGGTCGACACAAAAAATAATACTGATTCTTTGTACCTTTAGCCATCAGGCTTTTATGATTCTTCTGCAAATGGTGATGAGCTGACAGACAAATGAATTTCCCTTTGTGGATTAATAAAGTAATTCGTATAGTATCGTATCTTACTATGTTTGGTTGTCAGTGGATAATTACTATACCCAACAGTGACAGATTTGGCACAAAGAAATTTTATTTATTGCAAAATACATTTATTGAGATCTACATCTGATGGGTGGGGAACACAGGGAGAAAAAATAAGCACCAATAAACTTTAGCAGGGGAGATGAGTCTTTGTTTCTGAATCTGCTGGTAGTTTGCTCAATCTGTGTGTCTGAGAGTAGAGCAGCGGGATTCATTGAGCAGAAACAGTTCATTCTTTGCAGGAGCCTGCAAGAGTCTATTATGTAGCCTGGAGCCTAAAACAAACAAACAACAAAAAAAAACAACTGCACGTGGTGTAGTTGCGGTGTCAGTCCACTAGGTGTCAGTAGCAGACAGACATTTTAGTCCAAGACATGAAGACTCAAGAGTCATTTTGTACTGATTATAAAAGCTGCCACTGACACTGCAACAGAGGTCAAAATAAATAACGAGCTATAATTCAATTTGCCTAAAAGTGTAGAAGCCAAGGAGCTTGTAAGAAGCAGCAACACTCTGGTTTACCATGACATTCAGTAAAAGCCTGTGTGAGATCTCAAACACATTTGGATGAATCAGCAAACTACTGTCTTAAAACGTTGACCATTTCAACATGCCTCTATTATAAAATAACATGAGACTTTCAATCAATGTCTGATTAATACTTCATTTGAAACATTTTAACTGCAAACAATGTTTAAAAAACAAATCCCCATGAATACAGTTTTGGCTTCAACAAGCTGTATGATTATTTGTCAGTATGGCCCTGTGGTTATTTGTATAGATCTACAATAACTAAGATACAGTTCATTTGCATTAACATAAAACACACTACAGGAAAACTGGCACATCAAAAACAAAAAACATCTCAAATCCTAAATCAAGAGTAACTCTTATAAGTCAACTCTTAAGACAGATAGCTGTGATTTCTGTTGATCATCTGCAACAGATTATGCACTTTATGCTTAAGTTGTTGGTTTATTCATTATGTAGACTGGTTTTGATACCTTTAAAGAAAATTGATCCGAACTTTACACAATCTATAATAGATAGTTAAAAAAAAAACATCTCCTCCTCCAGCCTACGTCACTTCAACATCTTACTTTTCATCTCCAGTTAAAGGGACCTGCTTAAAGACAAAAACTTGCATGCAAACAGGAGGCGTATTATTTAGTGAAACACTTTTAAGATGACAACTTCACAAAAACAACAAACAAGAGCAACAAACATAAAAATCCCAGTCAAGTATCATCTTGAGATAGCAGAGCAAATTCTTAATTGTTCTTCCCTGAATCTTCTTCTTTTTTTTTTTGGTGAGCTGGTGTGTTACCAGGCTCTGTGGTCCAAAGTCTGTCCAACACGAACATTTTTCTATCACTTAACAACCCAGTGCTCGTTTTCTATGTTTCAGGTCCTAGCAGCTACCATATTAATACCCAGCTGGTCTCCCTTAACTCTGTCACATCTAATCCAATGCCAAGAAAGAAGAAAATAAAACTAGTTTAGGCAGTGCTAATGTGGGATCAAATATTATCACCGGATCATATGTCCATATAAGTGTTGGAGATGTTTGGGTAATGAGCCAAATAAACAGTAGCTTGGCCAGAGAGGGAAGACTGAATTATTTCATACATACTTAGTCACAAGCTAAAATAAACAACAGTGGTTTTCAACAATAAATAGCTTTTGTCTATTTTCAGTGAAGCTGTGAACAAAAAAGGCACAATAATAAGGAAATATTCATTCTTACTTCAAGTTTGCATGTGTCTGTTTTGTCATTTTAAATCCCAAATATCACAGCACATCATTGGTTCCTTTTTCCACCAATAAAATACAAGTCAGTAACATAAGAATACAAACAATGGGTTAAAATCCTACATATTAGACCTCACCTACTTCTTCACTTCCTATATGCTATGGTTAACATAAGATTCTAGGTTTTTCTCACGTGTACAGTGGGGTCCAAAGGTCTGAGAGGTGGTCTCAGGTCTCAGGCTTTTAGGCCCCACTGTGGTTCATTCCCAAAAGTAGGATTTTGGCAATTACCGGCACTATACATACACAGCAAATATGTACAAAATTAACTCAGTTGACTATAGCTTCACAAAACAAGTATGGACCCATAGGACAGTCCAGGGGCGAACCTCCCCACTTATCTTCTTCAACCTTTCTCCTTTGTGATCAGATATGTTACACAAGTTCCTATGAACAGTGTAAGTAGAAGGGAATCAGCACACAATGAGACAAGAATTAGGAGACAAATCATTGTGCTGAAACAGAGCTTGTGTCATGGGTGATGACTGAGGGGGAAAGAGGGAAGATAGTCTAGAGTATGTTCTCACCAAATGCAGTCTCAGCTGGACCAGTAAAGACTCAGCTGACCGTGTAATGTATTTTCTATGCAGAATACCAACAGAATGAGTGAATTTGCATGGAGTATATTTACTCTCAGCTTTATGCACAAAAACCTATTAAAGGCTGTATATGGAGCTGGGATAGTTTACACTTATTAAACCAGGCCTTGACAACCAAATATAAATCATGGTGTAATTTCACCCTAAATGTTTAGACAAATATACTGTAGAGATGCATGAGAACACAAAAACATAGACAGTGGTTCAGTCAGCCATGTTTCTGAGGCACTTGTTTGGAATACATGGCCCATCTGGGGAGCACTAATTTACCACATTCGGTAAGAACAATGTACCATCAGGAAGGAGAAAGGTGTGTGATTATTTAGTGGTGTTAGGTGTGTAAGGTGGGACAAACGTGTGAATGAATGGGAAAAAAACTTTGAATTAAAATGGATTTGACATTTCTGGGATATTTCCTTACTTCCTATGGTATTGTAAAAATCTAAGGGTTAGAAAGAGTGTGTGCAGGCATGTTTGTTGAGGAAAGGTGTACATCTTTATGCATTTTTGTCCAAGTGTTCCTATTTATACATTTGAATATTGGCGAGCTTTTACGTCAAGCCCGACGCATCTATTTGCGCTTCCTGAGAACCAGGTACATGAGGCCGCTGATGAGAGTCATGGGGAAGCTGATCCAGGCCAGGACATAAGAAGAGCCGTAGGAGCCTTCCTGAAGACTTGGCAAATGAAAGCTCTGTTTCTGAGCCGTGTAGATGGAAACTGCGATCATTACACATAGAGCTGGAAAAAGGAGAGAGGAGGAGGATGAAAATCATTAAGTTAAAAAAACAGACTAACATATTTAATTTCAGGTCTTTTGCGTCAGTGCCTTTTTACTCAGTGAATGAAGCACTAAATGCGCAACTATCTTCCCATCAAGAGCACAGTTAAGGATCAGATTTACCCTGGGGTTAGACTCAAACGCAATGGAACGACAGTGACTGAAGCTTCATTGAAATATTTAATGTGTGTGTGTGCAACTCACAGGCCAATAGCTGGATAATAGCAGTGAAAACAAATCTCTCTCCCTGTTTGATCCTGAAGAGCTGAAGGATGAAGACAAAGAAGCTGACGCAACACAAAATGGAAGCCAGGATCATAGTGGCCTGGACCGCCTGCAGGTACGCTGAGGAGGAACCAGAGAAGAGGTGTCAGCACGCAGAAATACAAACATAGACACACACTGGCTTCACAGAGTTGTACAGTGCCTTACCTGCATCAGCAGTGTGGCTGTGCTCCACAGGGAAGCAGGTGGAGTTACAGGAGTACCACAGATCAGTGTAGATCACTTCACGTCCAGTTGGTGACACCACCCACCATGCCTACGACAGGGAGGGGAGACCAGAGATAGTTAAAGCAATGAAGCGAACTTGTGCTTCCATTAGACTGTTTGTGCACTCTTGTTTGCTTAATACTCACATTGTGAATGGTTGCAACAAAGAGGAGGATGGTCGCAGCCAGATGGAAGAGGATGATGAAGGCTAAGATGATCAACATGGCTGCCCTTCTGTCTGGCTAACTTGTCTGCTGCTTGTTGCCCGTTGGTCAGGCTGCTTCAGCTGACGTAGGCGTCTCTCACTGGCTGGCGGTGTGGAACGGAAGTTTTCAGCCTTTGCAGGTAGTGGTCCTGCTCGATGACTGTCTCTGTGTGTTTATGCCGGTGGGTGGACAGGTTGGTCTTGAAGGCTGATGGTCGGGGTGGATCAAAGTCTCTCACATGAAAGAAGTCTGTTAGAAACAACATACAGGAAACACTTTAATAATACACACAAGTGCATGAGAAAGCCCTCGTTTGTTGTCAGGTTACATTAAGTACTGCTAAGGTCTTAAAAAAAAGTCACTGTTCTGTTTTAAAAGTCTGCAAATATTTTGAATTTGTACATTTGATCTCACAAGTGTCACTGAAGAATTATAAATATTAGTATTACAAATACGTCTTTGCACAGTTTTAACATTTTGTGAAAGTATCATAACCCCCACAGTACTGAATGTAAGTTGATTATGTTAGAATATTCAGTTTTGTTTTGTATCAAATTTAAAATAACTCAGAGGTAAAGGAAATAGTGTAAAGGCAATCCACGGAGAGTTCATATGCAACTGCTGCATCTGCATACCACAAATAAAATGCAATATCCAAATGACCATGAAAAACGCATGGTTAACAAAACAGCCAGAGAAATATTTGAAGTCTATCCTCAAATTACAGAAAATACTACTGCAACAAAGTTGTGTCTGCACGTGTGCCACATGGAGAGTGTGTGAGCGTATACAGTTACAGCATGTGGGAGTGTGGTGTTTACTTTGCTGTGATTGAAAGCCTTAATCCTGACTAGGACTTGTTGACATGTGTACTATGTTCAGTCTTCAGGATGAGCCAAAATACATTAACTTAGCTGCATTAGCAAATAGTGTCATCCACTGATAGTGTCAATGAGATGGTAAAAATGATGAATACATTTTCTTAGGGTTAACATTCTGCTCATAAACCTATAATATTTTCTAGAATAATCACTGAACACAGGTGTGGTTCAAATAGCAGTTTAACCCTTTGTTTTTGCAATGTCACATTGATATTTGTGGCAAAATGACACAAAGTAAGACAGCAGACTAAGCTTAAACTAAATGCCCAGAAGAGTATGGCCCTTAGAAAACACTGTTGACAGTCATAACAAGTACGTGTTTCTGCTTCAGAAAAGATCATCTGTTGACACCTGGGTTTGGTTTGTGTAATTTTCTGTTTCTGAATAACCTCCTTTATGCAAGTTCTTCTGCTCTGCGTTTTGTTCATATGTTCTACTATGAACTCTCTCAAAGGGGAAAATTCCATTAGAAATGGCAAAAAAAAAAATCAGAAATCCACGTGTGTTTATGTGGGAAAGATTTTTGCCCAGCATCTAAAATGCTTTGTCAGCATCTTTCTGCTTAACATTCATACTGCTATAAATAATCACATAAGACAGGGCTCTAAATCTATCATTTCTTTCCAACCAAACTTTTTACAGCAGCGTTTCAGAGGCTGTTTAACATCTTAATTTGACAGTACAGCTCAAACTACATCTCTGATACCAGCACACTTGCAGTCTGTCCTCCACTGTACACATCAAACTCAGTCCAACTATCCCATGGGGATAATGCACATAAAATTACACATGTGCACACACACACACACACACACACGTGATTTTAATTTCTGGAACAACCTCAGTTCCCACCAGTGCTTTTGAAGCTAATGAGGCAGAGACACAAACATGTAAAAAAGCACATGTGTGTGCAGGCACTCACACACACATACACAGAGCCAGACAGCAGAGGAATTAGCCCTCTCTGCCAAAATGGAGTCACAGTAAAAACAGCCTCTCCCTGCCGACAGGAAGCAGGCCACAGTTTTTGTGTGTGAGCATGTG
>OMNW01020734.1:50766-61389 GCA_900303245.1 Selene dorsalis
AGGCTGTTTAACATCTTAATTTGACAGTACAGCTCAAACTACATCTCTGATACCAGCACACTTGCAGTCTGTCCTCCACTGTACACATCAAACTCAGTCCAACTATCCCATGGGGATAATGCACATAAAATTACACATGTGCACACACACACACACACATACACAGAGCCAGACAGCAGAGGAATTAGCCCTCTCTGCCAAAATGGAGTCACAGTAAAAACAGCCTCTCCCTGCCGACAGGAAGCAGGCCACAGTTTTTGTGTGTGAGCATGTGGCTGTGGGGTGTGCCAGAGGATAGACCCTCCCTGTCTGAGTTGGGGGAAGGGGGAACATGGGGGTAAATAGTAAAAATAAGGTGGTGAAATATCATAAGTAAGCTATATGATATGCTCTGTGTTGAGTGTTTGGATAGGGATGCAAACAGCAGCAGCAGCAGCCAGATTCTTCCAGTCTCTCCAATGATAATGCTGAGAATGAAACCAAAGGAGACAATGATGTGGCAACAACACACACATGAACCTGCACCTGAACCTGGACAAGAAATAACTAGTGGGCAGGTGGATATGAAATTGATCACATGTAAGGATAATTTTTATATGATAAAAATATGTTCTCAACATAAAGAGTGTGCAGCAGTGACAAACACAGTTTATATAGGGTTGTTTAATTCTCCATATGTTTTAATACATGATACTTCAGTTGTATACTGCAGTTTGCTAACCTATCCTCAAATCACTGTTCTATGAAATCTGCATCAAAGCATCATTAGTAATTACAAATACAATAGAGAATGTACAGTCAATGTGCACTGTAAGAGCTCCAGAGCTGAGTTCCCAGAAAGTCAGTCTTTTATATATATATATATATAAAAAAAAATCATAATCACTACATCCATTACAATGCATTTCTTTGGTATTTGAGTTTAATCTGACCTGTGGGAATATTCTGCAGCAAATAATCTGCTAGACAGGTACACACAGAGAGAGACACACAGCTGGATCTGATTCCAGCTGCAGCTGCCTTCTCGCCTCAGTGAGGAGAGGAGGAGTGAAAGAAGGGAACCCCATTGGAGGGAAATGGAGGGAAGAGAGAGGAACAAAAAACATGAGTGTAAACGCGCGCACACATACGTGGAGCGTGCAAAACCGCAGATATGTAGCCCGCCAAGTTACTCACATAAAATGAGAAGCTCTCATACAGAGTTCAGAGGATTCAAGTCAATTTAAACCATGTAGACGGCAGACGACTGTTTACTGTTTGTGTAAATGATATGTTTACGCGCTGCTTTGTGTGAGTGCGTCGTAAAGGATCTATCACTTTAGAAGTAATAAAAAGAGGAGATTTACAACCCCAACTGTAATTATCCAAAAACTGCAGCTACACTTATATTCTAATTATTGCCATTTTGACCCTCTTTCAAATACAAATACTGTACTGTTCACTTTCTGTGCGTCCAATAATAATCTGACTTTAATAAACCAAACATTAATCCATTACCAGCTCACCATTCTCCACATATCTTTCTTTATCTCTCATTCATTCCACACACAACCCCTTACAACTAACAGACACACACATACACGCACATTTACCTAAACGTAGAGCTGCAGGGATCCTTGGGAATGGCCTTGCCTTGCAGGGCTTTCACTCAGCACCGATGGTGAAGTGTGAAAGCACTGATACTCGCCTCTGACACCATGCAACAGCTGCACATACACACACGCACGCACGCAGAGCGCATAATGCACATGCATGTTGTATAAATTAGCCCTGCTAGTCTGGTATGCATAGCATTGACATTTCACAGATCTTCATGCCTGATCCATCATGACTGACAGATGCACGCACGAAGGGCTACTTCCTGCAGCTGTGGTGTGTCAATCAACAATACGAGTGGATAAAAAAGTCTTCATAAACCAAGTTAGTCATGACCCCTGTATTCACCATTCATCACTCAGGCCATTAGCAAACATATGCACTGATGTCTAATCAGAAAAAGACAAATCTATTATGGTCACAGGACAAGAGATAAGGTCAAATACAGAAGATGTGAATTGGGTTTTTGTCAGGGGTGGGTTTGTTTCTAATTTCAGGGGTTTTGGGCCTATGGAACCCTCTCAATAGTGACTATCGCAGGTTTTTACTTCAGCAGCAAAAAGCAGTACAGTCCATCCCATGTCACTGCTGGAAGCAAATGAACCTGTTTTCCTTGCTCTTGGTGTCACACTGTTGCTTTATGTTTGACTTTCGGAAACTCTGGCACTAAGTGGATACGAATTATAAATGCAATAAGGAAAACTAACGAGGTTACTTTAGTTTTGTGTAATCACAAAGGTGGGCTGACAAATTCTGTCAGAGTCCAGTCACCTCGCCTGACACACACACACACACACACACACAGCACACACTGACAAACAGGCACAAATGCTGCCATTCCTCCTCTCCACTCAGCCTTATAATAGGAGGCTGGGGGACTCAGTGCAAGAGTGCAAGTGTACGCATGTGTGTGTGTGTGCTGACTGATTCCCTTGCCTGGTGGAAAATGCTGACTTTTAACGTCCTTTTTTTACTCTTTTCATAAAACACAAAGCCACAGACTTAACTGGGCCTCCGGATCTCACTCCCCCATCTCTCTCACTGTCTCTCTCCCTTTCTCTGTATCTCTATCTGTCTCTCTCTCTCTCTCTCTCTCTCTCTCTCTCTCTCTCTCTCTTTCTGTCTGTCTTTGGCCATGGAAAAACTGATTGAGGAGGAGAGAAGGCAAGAAGGCTTCCAGTGGAGCCGTCTGGCCCCTTATGAGGTCGTGCTGTTCAGACTGAAATGAAAAATTTCCTCTCATCAGGACATTGGGATTCACTGTCTGGGGCTGCTCAGTATTGAGTGCTGGATATTGTTTTGCGTGGTCCCTTCTACTCTGTCCACAGCGTAATGTAATACAGAAGGAAATTATGATAAGTGGAAAATGCTGGGATGAAAATTAAAGAAATAATACGGCAAGTAAATTGGTCTGATCCGTCCTTATATGTGTCAAGTGTTGTTGACCCACATCCATAAAACTCAACAAACACCATCCACTGATGATGCCCATGAGGTGCCACTGAAGAAGCTAGCAAGGCCTCTTCAGTTATGTCCACAGTAACCCTCATGTGCATTTTCACTTTCCGTCTTCCCACTCATGACCTTATGGTATCTAAACTGTCTTTATTTGTTGCACCTTGTAGTGTTTGCAAACGTGTGTGTGTGTACAGAGACTAACAACAGCCGAGCTGCGGTTTATTTTTAGAGAAAACACAAAAAGCACATCTTCTCTGGCGTGGAGCCATAGTAACCAAACAAAGCTTTGTTTAGGAAGAGCACACAAAACATTCGACAGATAAACACAAGCAGAAGTGTACACAGCTTCGCACACAGTTCGGTTGTAGCACATGTGAGCGGTTATCTGAGTATCAGGATTGTGAATTTAACCAGATTGCCCAGTGAGACAGCTATAATCCTTTACACTGTGGATTCACAAGAGGCCGCGAGCAAAACCGGATCAAACACGTGGCAGCAGCTTTGTTATTCACATATCATTACCATAAGTGAGACAAAACAATTACAGTTAGGCCTGGGGGCATCATCTTGGTGGATGTGTTACACGTATGCTGCCGGTCGCAACCGCAAACATGTCTGTCACCATTCCCATGCAAACAGGAAGCACGGCTGGCTTTCTTTTGACTGACTTTGATGCGTGGACACAAACAGCAGCTCACAAACACACAGCAGTGTTGATGGTGTCTAACGAGGAGAGTCCATGTCATGTGGGGGCAAAGCTCACTGGAGCTTCCAGCCCAGAAAGTGAGACACAGCTGCTGTAACAATAACACCAGTACTTTATCTCTGTATTCTTTGTTTTTCGTTTCTTCAGTCTGAGCTTTCAAGAATTATGACATAGGCGTAACATTGATATCATTATATGACTATATGCTTTCCGTGCTAGAGGGCTAATATTTAGCGTGCCATAAGCTTGTGTGCAAATCTCCAGCTGAGGTGTGTCATCGGAAAGTGGAGGTGGTGAAAGTTGAACTGTGACTCCAAACAAATGATGCATTCACATCCCAGATTGACAACAGCAGGTTAAATAAGACATACATACAAGCCTAACATCTGAACGTTTCTAGTTATTTTAACGCATAAATCTACGAGTCCATCTGTATTGTTCATAAAATGTTAGAAAACACTGGATGCTGTGAGGCTCAAAAACAAAATATTTTAACTATTTGTTAAATACCACGAGAAAAGGGAGAGTCCACACAGCACACATTGTTCTAAACAATGAAGCCTAGATGTCTGCAAAGGCATACGCTGAGTGTGTGTGTCTGGGGGCGTGGGCGTGTGTGTACGACATGCTTCCTACAGGAATAAGGAACATAGAAAATGGACAAACACACACACACACACACAAACAAATTCACACAAGCGTTCCTATGCTGGATGATTAAAATCCTTTTCCCTGACACAGAAATTCTTTCACATTGAGTACGAACATTGATTTTAAGTGTGAGCGTTTCACACATTGATGATGTGACAGCTCTGACTAATGAGAGGAGGCAGAGAGAAGTCAGGGAACACCTGATCGTGGGATGAAGGAGAGAACTCCACTCACATCTTCATCCCCACCTGTTCATCCTCCCCTCATTCTCTTCCTTCTTTCTGTTATTCCCTCAGTCACTTCACACTTGCTGGCTGATAGTTTTCATCTGTCAGTATCTTTTAAACTTCACACTAAGCCCACAACTAATCCTCCTCCTATCGAGTATCACACACCTCCCTCCTTCTCGCTGCATGTGCTATGACCGAACATACCTTTGAATTAGCACCGGGGCTGGCAGGCCCTCTGTCGCATCGCATCAAAACAGTAAGAGCGAGAAGGCAGAGAACAAAACGTGGCGAGCAGCAATTCCCAAATACTTATGGAGCTTTGCTACTTCCTGCTACTTGGCTCAGGTGGGACTCCTACACAACATCTTTGTAAATTACCTTATCATCATGCATCATCAGCTGCACTTCAGAAGCTATGTCCTGTCATGGTGACAACAGTGTTTGAATGAGCATCAGTGTCCACCTGAAGGTTCCACTTATCTCCAAAAACACAATTTAAAACAATGTTTGTTTTTCATTTCCAGTAGATTCAAAACACCAGGGTCACAAGAATAACGTGTGTGACATTGACGGTGGAGATGATGATACACTGTCGAGTCTGACTACAGCATGTTGCTGCTTGCTGTAGAGGTTCCAGGTTTCTTATCTTCATTTGATTATCTTTAAATCCATCCCTGCCTTCTGCTTCCTGTGCAAAGCGTGTGTCACTGCGGAGATGCAAATTAATTCCCAACAGATTGTTGCAGATTCATAACTTGACCTTCCCATTTCATCTGGCATTTAATGTTTCTGTGGCTTTGCACGGAGCTCATCCTCCCTCAAATTCCATGTCATCATTGGACAATTTATACATTGTTTCGACCTCTGCGATCCAGTATGACCAGTACAAGTTGTTGTTTCCAAACACAAGGGGGCGCCCGCTATGAAAGGACATGGAGAGTGTTAACTCTGATCAACTGCCTCATCAAAACTTAAAATGCAACTTAGGAAACACTGCAAGATAAGGGCAACTGTATTCACTGTTTGTGCAAAGAATCTATTTTAATGAGATCATATTGGTTTGATAATCTGAAATAATCAGTTTGATAGTAGCCACAGAGTAATCCAACAGTGACATAACTAAGGAAAAAGCAATAGGGACACACAAGAAAAAAAAATCAACAGAAGCAACTAAATGAACTAATGTCATAAAAATGTGTGATAAGGCCACAGCAGACTAGAACAGAGAAAGCCATAAGGATATGATGTTGAATTGGTGTTACCATATGGTTAGGCCTGCAGAGGACTAATAATACAGAAGATGAACTTTACACACACACACACACACACACACATATACACACACACACACAACAAAAATTACCATTTATCTTCCCTTCAGACAGACAAATAAATTTAACTATCTTTCTCTCACACACACATACACGCGCGCACACACACACACTGGTGACTGACAACGCCCCTTTCATTTCCAGCGTCTCAAACTTGGAGCCAGAAGCTGAGTTATGAAGCTGTGTAAAAATACCCACATAGGAAAACACGGCAGCAACACCGAGGGCTCCTGAAAACTACTCAACGTTTACAGTCACACATAACACAACTACAGGTATTCAACTTTATCATCATTTAAATTTCAGCAAAACGTTATGATAAGAAGATATCAAGGCTGTTAAACTCACCAATAATACACTCGTAGTCAATGTAAAACTTATAGTTATATCACAGAGTCACCTCACAGCCACACTGGAATTGAATGGGACATGAATCCCACTCACAAAGTTCCGTGTAGCATTCAAAGCATATGCAAACTGTGAATACTGAGGTCACTCACCGGGTTTGGAGGCAGATGGAAGCGGTTCTGTGCTCCAGACGCGAACGTGGCTCTAGGTGAAGTTATGGGATGTTTTAAATTGAAAATACAATTCAAGTAAACAGCCTCAAAAACCTTGACACAACAGGAGCTGGGGAATAGACGAGCAGCGCCAAAATAAAAAGTTAGAAGCGCACGTTCTCGGGCCCCCCCGGCTGTCGTGAGCGCGCGTGGGAGGGGATGCTCGAGGGGCGGAGCTGGGTGTGGTTTAGGATTTCATATGGCAGTCAGCGCGTGTACGTGCGAGTGCGCCCGTGTGTGTGTGTGTGTGTGTGTTCCAACGGTTGTGTGTACTAGCTTCAGGTCTAGACCATAGATGTGAGGTCTGCTTATGCCTGGTGGGTAAATATGGTAATGACCTGGGGGAATGCATTATGTCAGTGAGTTTGTTTGTGTGTTGAAGTGTCTATGAAGAAGTCATTATCGGAGGCAGAGGGGAGGTTTTAAAAGTCTGTTTCCTCGCATGGCAGACAGACTGAAAGAGAGAAAAGAAAACAAACGGCAGGGATCAGACAGAGTGGGAGACAGAAGGAAATGAAAAAGATAAAAAGGGATGAGAAGTGAAGGGTCAGAGGAAGAAGAAGAGCGAGGGAGGAGACGTGGGGAGAGGAGAGATGGAGAGGTGGAACTGAGCAATAATACTCAGGTTTTGAACTTTTTTTTCTGTACACTCTCATACTTGTGCGCACTTGTCCTCACTTTAATGTCCTCTCACACTGTTTGTTTTACACTAGTGTCATTTTATACAGTGTGGGCGCCTTTCTTAAACATTTTCTCAGATCAAAGTGATGGAGTCATCCTGTGTTTGTATAACCTTTGACACTTGTGTTTGTGCTCCACCCTGTTCTGATTCACCTGGGAATGCTTCTTTCACAGCTGTTGTATTTCTGTGCTGCACCACTCAGAATAGGATGCAGCACTGAGACATTATCACATCACATCACTTCCTGAACACCACATGGTTTACTCAAGTCTAGGAAATACAGTATTACTGAGAGAGAGAGAGTTACTGTCCCTGTTCTGTTTCCATCTCCCTCCTCTTCTCTAGTCACAGTCCTTCCCCCTTCCCACTGTAAAGCACTATCACCTGTGCTCTATATTTTCTTAATGGTGGTTTCTATCATTTTGTATTTCTTGTATGGTGTGAGATCTATGTGGGTTTTGACAACACTCATGTTTTTATAAAGATCATTATTGGACACTGGATATTGTTAAAAGAATATTTAGTCATTTTGATGGATTGTATAAAAATTAGATAAGAGGACTGACACCTTTAATTCCTACTGTTCTTCTTCTTATGATTATTCTATACAATCAACTTCTATCAGAACATCACACACACGCACACGCACACACATACACACAAAAACATTTTATATAGCCTGTGTTTACCTCATGCCACACCCTTCTCTAAAGGCATACCCACTCTCAGTCAGCAAAGTCAAAACTTGCCATTTACACAGAATTGATAACTGAAAGATCAACTCTTAAACGAGACCTCAACAATTATCAAGCAATGCAAACGTTTGCTGTTACCAGTTTTAAACCTGACTAAGCTTTATCATCTAACTAACCTGTGGCCTCGGGACGTCAGGTTCTTTGTGCTCCATACTGGTCTCACCACTATGACAGGATAGGAATCTTTTGTAAGGTCATATGGAAATGGTTAGTTACAACTGTCATGAGGAAATGAAGTGGGTATTGTTAAGGGTCATGCAGCCAATAAGTCTGCCAGCCACAACGTGGGACTGCCACTGAGAATGAGTGCGAGGGTTTTAGTCTGATGAATCAAGAAGTGAAGCAAGATTTGAGAACTTCTTCACGCCCACCAGCTCTCAACAGTTAAATTCAAGTGTTGGATTAAAAAATATTTTTGAAGGCTTCAAAAAGTTTGATGCTGCTCAACTCCATTGCCTGTGCACATGTTCTCATACTGTAGCAGAACGCAGGAGGGAAAGTTATTAGCCCTCGTTTACGTTTGCAGACACAGGCAGCGCACACACACTTATAACATATGCATAGTCTTCGACATACATAGCTATAATGTGTTGAGGAGGGATGCGGAGGAATGGATGGAATCTGTATGTTGAGCTGATAATACCACAGTGCAACACTCAGTACAATTGAGCTCTCTATCATTTACTCAATGCCTGTGGGCAATGGCTCAAACACACACTTTGCTTATTCCTTCTATTGCCTAGATGCTTATATAAAATACATATGTTTAAATGTTTGCCATGTGAGTCCCATAGCTAACTGTTAATAAAATGTAATTTCACAGCTGATGGGTTTTCTCTTCTATGGGATATCTCAAAATCTAAAACTGCATATTGAATTTTACTAGATATACTAGATATTGAACATTGATGCATTTAACAGCACTTACACCCATACAGGCCCACAGCGAGTCTCTGTTTAAACAACAGTAAATCCTATCATTGTCAGCCCCTCAAGCAACTTTACCTTCCCCGACACTGCTCTCACCCACATTGACACACACACACATACACACAGCAGTGAGTGGTGGGAACAGGTATAACCTCTCTCCCAGGTGTCAAGTGTCAGGTGTCCACCACACAGGTAAACACGCTGCAAGTAGCAGAGACCCACACACACAGACTACACTCCACAGCACTTTCAGCACATATCAGTTAGCTGTTACAGACCTATTGTTTTCCACTTATAGGTCTTTTTAAGCTGAGTTAAAGATAAAATATAACTTTTGGGTTTGATTTATGTGGCACATAGTGAGTGCAGATGCTGAGAAACTCCTATGAGGCTGTTCTTGACAAAAGCACTTGAATAAAAGGGGTGGATCTACAACCTCTGACTCTGTACATCAGGTGTTCATGTATCCGTATCTATATGTTCACCTGCAGGCTATGTGGTGGTTCATGTTAGCATGAGAAGTTAAGTGAACTGAAGTTAAGTGAAGTGAAGCCACCTAGTTTCAGTGTGAGAGACCTGATCCCCTTTCTCTTTGTGCTCATTGTGGGTGAGTAATAAGGTGAGCACATCACCACCCAATAACTCTATAATAAGGCTTTGTAGAACATTGTATTATCTCACCCGGGGTGGAAATAGATCATTACTGCCTTGCGATTTCTTGTGTATAGTTTTCAAATTTAAGACATTCCTACAGATGATTCTGTAAGGTGTACAGTACACAAAGATGTATTTCTGTTAAGAATGTTCTTACTCCATGGTTATGTCTGCATCTCACAAACAACATAAGTGAAGCCTTTCTGTTTTCAAAAACTTAACTCACTTTGTGCAAATGCATACATCATTTTAGCATTAGAATTATAAGATGCAATCTTTGTTTCAGGGGAAAAACAGACTCAGACTGTGAAACACTGTGTTTTGGACATGTTGTGTACGACCCAGAGATAATGAACAACGGTGCTAACAGCCAAACTGCTGCTAATCTACATGCACCCATTAAACATGATTAGTGTTGGAGGAAAACCTAAAAATAACACGTTACTCATTGTTCTCAAATATTTACTCATTATCAAAGAAAAGAGCTTCTCATGCCAAATGCCCTCCTCAAGGGTTGCTGCATTTTCATATTAGAGATAAAAATAACAGAGTCACATTTCCATTTTGTAGCTGGTTAAGAGATATTCTAATCAACATTGGATAGTTTAATCAGTATCAATGCATTAAAGCAACAATAGTAGTATGAAATCTTGAAATCTGAATGGAAGGTAATAAAGTTATGGCTGACAAATGAATATGGTGATGTGAAAAGCACATCACTACAAAATGAGGGAAGGACATTAGAGACAGTCCTTCAACCTTAGCCCCAGCTGGTGCATCAGAGATATACACCCAATTTCTGTAAAGACAAAAAACAGGGATTAGGTTAACAGAGCAAAGAGGTGTTTTCATTTATCTTCAGAAGAAAGTAAATTCTACATTTGATTAATATTTCAAAACATTTCCTAGTATTTATTTTTCAGAGAACTGTATGCAGAGCACTGGGACTTGAATATAATGGTTATACCCATCCTTACCTTTCTTTTATGAAATACTGCATTGGTTAGATTTTTATAGCAATGTCCTGGGTAGAGCAGCGGTGCAGTAAGCATGTAGAAGGGAGGGGGGTG
>OMNW01020734.1:85770-102779 GCA_900303245.1 Selene dorsalis
AAGTGCACACAATTTTAAATGTAGGCCTATTGAGCAACAGACCAACAGCTGAAAGTTCACAGTTGAGTTTAGAGGGGAACTCGTTTCGATTGGCTACATGCAGAAAGTCACTCTTATCCATGGGTGCCGATTTATGTTGTGATGATGTGATGTGATGTGACCTGCCTGCTATTGCCAAGAACAGTATATGTCCTTGAAGGTTCTCAGTCATTCAGGTCATCATTGGTTAAATGCTGAAGTTGAAGGCAACTGGACTTCTTAAGGTCCAAATAAGTCCAGTTGCCTTCAACTTCAGCACTTAAGGACAAGAACAGTATAGGAACTCTGTCTGTTTTTGCGGGTGGACAGTAATATCATACTGTACTCACAGATACGCACTTACAAGACAAATATTTTACTTCTAACTAAATTTTGAAGCAAAGCTGTTAGTCTGAATTCATTTCTTACCTGCTGTAGAATTTAGAATCCCCCTTCATAGCCAACTCCCACACTGTTGGCCACGTTGTTATTGCTCAGTCTAAACGTGGCCTAATGATGCTGTTCGATAAAGATGAAGTAGAAGATGCTGGTCTTATGTTAGATCCATGTTTTAAAATAAAATCAAATAGAATATCTTTATTGCCTTTGTATAAAACAATGGAATTGGAGTGTAATCCTTGTTTCAACCACAATAAAAGATCATTTATTTACAAAAAATATGTAAAAATGAATAAAGAGTGAATATTTCAACAAAGTTACAAACATTCACCTTCTGTAATGTTAGTCACGGTTTTTAATTGCCATGTGTAGTGCAATAATAGTACTGCCATAAAAACAATAATAAACAAAGCAACAAATAAGAAAGCAATAATAGTACTGCCATAAAAACTGCTCTTTAGTCTGTTCATTTTTGCTCTCAGTGTCCTGGAACATTTGCCCAAGACGTTCAAAGACAGAATGTCCAGGGTGAGAGGGATCTGTAGTGGGGAGAGGGAGGTCGATTATCTTCTTAAGTTCTAGAAATGAAGAAAGATGTGTTTTCAGTCTAAGATAATAATAAAAAAAACAAACGAACAAACAAAAAACACGGTCACCTCTATTACAGTAATATTCGATGTTGATTTATTCAGTGGAAGCTGTAGTAGTGCTGTCATGGAGTCGTGGTCTGAACTTGGTCGTCATGATCAAGTGTAAACAGGTGGATAGTAGAGAGTGTGCCATGCAGCTGATGGACAAACACTCAGCCTCACACTGCTGAGCTGAGCATCACTGAGTGGTTCACTCTCTCTACATCTTGACATAAAACAACCGAACACAGAGAGAAGTTCTGAAGCACCTTTTTCAGGGCTAATTGGTGATGAGCCAAAATCAGCTTAACAACCTCATAAAAACAAGCAGCCTATAAACCAGTTTGTGTCAGCACTTACCAATCCAAAGAGCATAAGTGTCATTATACACTGTATCAGGATGCACGCGAAGTATGCCATCTCAGGTTGATGTTCCTGTATCTGTAGGTGAAAACAGCATTTCCTGATGCTGAAAATGTGTGTTTGTTTGTGTGTACTATACAATATTCAGGGTCATGGTTTCCAGGCAGTGCACTGAAAGACAAAGAAAACCTCTGAGCAGTTTGCTGGCAAAACCTCAAAAACATTCAGAGTAGCAGGTGAAAGTGCTAACCTCATAGTCACAGTCACAGTCTCACTGATGCCTGTGTTTTTCATTGACTAATCATCAGGGAATAGCTCCATGGCTTATTTTAGCTTGGTCCTAATGTTATGAATTACAGTCTGATGTGATGAACACAGAACCAGGGGCTCTCTGTGTTGAAGCCTGTGTTGAGATAAATATATGACCGTTTATTGTAACTGAACAAGGTTACAGGCTGTGTTGCATATTTTCTTTCTTTCTTTCCACGTCTCTGGGTCTTAACACTGAACGGTAAAAGCAGTATTTTTTCAACAGTTACTTCCTTCATCTTTACTCTCCTTCCTCATAGCTTGTTCTCTGTGTTTCCTGGCCTGGTTGCCCAGGAGAAAGGGAAAAAAAGGCTTGTGATTGTTCTGGTAACTCTGCAAGGCAGTGGAAGAGCAACAAAATATGAATCCTGGGTCTCTATACATGAAATCCCTTTTTTTTTGCATTAGTGAAATCTTGGCTCTATTTGCTTTTTATTGTATTTATTCTTTCCTTAAAAATACTCGAGTCTCCTTTTAGCTTTGTGGATAGCTGAAGTTTAGACCGCACAGAGTAACAGAGCTCTGGTATGTGGTATAGGTATGCGTGCTTCAGAATGGGAAAGTTTCAGCTCAATTGTCCAAAAGTTAATTTCCTGTAAGATACAGTCTTTGCTCAGGTCAGGTGTATTGTAGGCTCCCATGCATGTTTATTGTATTGGTGGAAAACAATTAAGAAACTCTTTTCCTTTGTAGGTTCATTTTGGCTAATTTCCTATAATTTTACGTTATTTGTTTCTTGGAATGACAGATGTTTTATTCAACTTAAAGTCTATATTATCATCATCATTATTATCATAGATGTGTACAGTCAGCCTCTGTAGTGTAGTTTACATGCTCACATGTTTTGTGGTTGACTGAGTCATCTCTGGGCAAATGTGAGAAGTCAAGAGATGACTTACCTTTATTCATGTCACCTCAGCTTGTTGAGTGCAGCTGCCAGGTCTGGCATTTTCCTGCGTGTTTCCCCTGTTTGGTAAGACTGTTGAAGGTCGACAGATTTGATTTTGTGAAGGTTTTGGGAAATTTCATCTAAATATAAACACCATACTCAGCATAATACCGGCAGTACGTGGTACTGATGCATAGACTGGACAGGACTGCTTTGTTTTATTTTCTTCTCTGGTTTCACATCTGTCAAAGAACAATGACAACAGTATTGTGTTTGCAGTGAGATTTGACATTCAGGAAGCTCTCAAACTAAGTGTGGGAACATGTGAAGCTTGATTACAGAAGAATGTAGTGGCAGGAATGACACTGCCGAATCTGCACCTGAGGTTGGCTTGTGAAATAAATTAGCTTTAACTGTGGATCAGCGCACTCTCAGGCATCAGCTCAATATGACGTAACATGTTACCCCATGTTTTCATTCATCTTTTGTCAGTATCTTAATTTTTTTTTCATTCTCTATGTGTGTGTTATCAGGTGCCAAGATGCATGAAGTAGATCAGGAACTGTTTACCACCTTAGATCTCTCAGATCTACCAGGTTAGTATTATTTGATTATAATTACCTGTCTCTGCAGAATGGATTTACAGGAAGGAACACAATGTGTTGACAAAAGGCTTGTGGAGAGATCTCCTTCAGAAGCAGATGAAAGACTTAGATGATACTGATGCCAGTACTGTATAAAACCATTATAACTGACAAATACAGCAGAAGTATCAGAAAAAAAAGTGCAGGTAGTGTTTTTGTCTGATAATGCCAATGATTTTTGTTTCAGATTTAGCTGAATACATGGAAGATGACTTCTTACCCACAATCGGTGAGGTCCAAACACACTTTTAGATTTTGACACAGTTTCTCATTCGAATGATTTATGTTCAAATTCAAGTATTAAATGGGGGATGCAAAAGTGATCTATGGCCTAAGTATCTTCATGCTTTTTCTGACCTAGACACAGATGTGCTCTTTGGAGATGCATGGTTGAATACTGGCGAAGAGTCCAACATCTTCAGTAAGAATTTCTCCCTTTTCATTTTACAACTATTGATGCATCAATCAGCAGACAACTAATGCAGAAAAAGAAAACATATCCACTGTAAATGACTAATAAATGGTTTAAACTGGTTTAAAACTGTAGATGAAGAAGTTCAAAATTTTCTTTTGAGATTTTCAAAAGGTGTTAAAGTTACTTCAATCAGGAAAGTTTTACACATGTTTGACTGAGCAAAGCTTTAAAGTTGTTTCATGTCCTAAAACAAGAAATTTGTAAGCCTAGGGTGTGGTTGGACAAGTAGGGTTTAATGTTTGACAGCAACAATGTAACTGGATGATTTGGATCGTGGTGAAATGTGATAACAAGTTAATGCCCATGTTCATCTGATTACGGGAGCATAGAGAGGAGGAAGTATGATGAGACGCAGAGATACTCCTCCTGATTGAAGCTTTGTTTCGACAACTTGTGTGTGATGTCACACTAAATCTGAAATTTAAAATTTCCATGTTTCACACCCCAAGGTTATTTCCATGTGTTTAAATTTAGTCCAAATCAACACAGTGATTCAGTTGCAGGAAAAACAGGAACACTCTGTGGTTAAAGAGATCAAGGGACAAAGGTTTTCAGCCCCTCCAAAACAAAGACGACTGTCAACAGAATGCTTTTCTTATATCATATTTTTTTACATTTAAATAAAACTGTACAGCATTAAAACACAAGGGGTCAAGGAACTGCTGTTTCAGTGATGTATCTAAATTTTACTTCATGTTCCACTTCCTTTTTCGAATCTTTTAGACATTTATAGAAAAAGTTTCACTATCTTGAATCTCAGGACTGGAACGTACGAGAATAGCAACCATTTTTGGTTAGTGTGTCTGCTGAGCACTTCACTGACTCCTTTACTTCCTCTTTCGTGCATTTCAGGTGATGTTGATGTGCCAACAGAACTGCTCCGCCCGGGCAGCTACCAGCAGAACCCAGAGAACAAAGTAAAGAGCAAAAAACACAGCAGGAGGAAAAGAGAGCAAGGTAGATAACCAGTGCCAGCTGCTGCTCAGTTTTTTGTGAAAACTGCCCTTTGACATATACATAAAACTTTATTTTGGAATTGCAGCTACGACGACCCCCAGGTCCACCCGCTCACAGCACTGCACTGATGAAAACACACCATCCAAACCAAAAAAGCGAAGAACTGCAGGTGACGTACCAAGCCTGTTTGTTTGGATTACTGCTCTTTGATTATTTATGACATCTTCCATGTACAGTTACGATAACTGGGTCACCATTAAATATAAAGCATGATAAGTTTCCTGCTGGCCACCAGTCAGTCAGACAGTTAAAGTTGTATCACTTCTCATACTTATAGTAAGGTATATTGTTCAAGGACAGAGTCCAGACTCATGTTTGCTTAATTTATAAATCAGACCATGACAGTTATATACCAAACAAGCAATAATTTGGATGAAAGCCATGCTTTGTTGTGGATGTAAGTATTTTAGCATTGAGGAGGAGCTACAAACTCTGAACAATACATAACAGTGATCCTTCCTGGTAGAGCCTGTTGTTAGAAGAATCTCATAGTTTAAATTCCTATTGAGATACAAAATTATGTAATAAGAATGGCTTCCAGGACCAGTAGGAAAAATGGAATAGAAAAACAAGCGCATTCAAGTGGTCAGCAAAAATACTAATATACTAACATGATTTGTGGTTTCAAAACAACAAAACAAAAGCATAGGAAAGAACCATGGCAAGCATAGGACAGGTTTGTGCCTGTCTTCATGTGAGGTTTGCTAAAAGCTCAGTAACACTGAGAAGCCTAATGTTCATACTACAACTTTTGCAGATAAACCACAGAGGGAAGAGGCAGAGGAGGAGCCAGCCGTCACTCCGAGTAAGTGTCCAGCACACCTTGTGCAACTTGATGCAGCTCTTAGGACACGACAGACATTTAAAGGAGCATTATAAAAAAAAACCTACGACAGTAGCTGCGTAGTGGAATGTTGATATAATGTGCTGCATTCAGTTGTGATATTAAAGTAGTGTTTTTGAAACATGAGACTTTACTGTAGGTACCACTATGCAGGCGAGTTAAACCACACACCATTAACAGCAGTGACTTCAGCATGATGGGTGACAGGGGTGTTAGCTGGTCTGGCTTGACTTGTTTTCTTTCTGGTGCTGAAAAGCAGATCAAGAAACAGGATGTTTGATTTTGAAGTCATCAGACAGAGTGGGCACATTGATCAACCAAAAGAAGAACTGTCAGCACATTAAACTTCCTCCTTATTAATTTGGTACTTTTTAGATGTACAGTTTGGTTGTGAGTTTTCAGACAAAGACAGTCATATTAGATATGGTGTTTATGGTTGCTTACCTTCCCAGACATCCCCAGCATAATCATTGTGTACTGTCAATAATTGAAAAGAGCAACTCAGAGTTGAAATACTTTGCTTGCTAAAGTCCCAACACAAAAAGCCCACCCCAATTTTAAAGCTTACACAAAGTCTTTGACTCCAAACCCTTTGTTGTTTGTTGTGAAACGAAACTATGAGCTTGTTTCTTTGTGCAAACCTCCCATTTTGATAAAGTCAAGGTTAACAGCGAATGCTAACGTTATCTGTTGCAATGTTATTTTACAGGAACTAACACAGGATTGGAGCCATATCCTGCGGAGGCAGTGGGCCCCAACACCACTCCACCAGGAATTGTACACCTCCCTCACCCCATTCGAATTATCATCCCAGATCATCCAGGATACGTTCAGACCCTGAGGCTCTCTTCTTCAGTTATTGGTCTTCCAGTCCTGCTTCCATTATTAGGTAAATTAAACACTGACAAACACTGGGTTCCGTCTTACTCAATCTTATTCAATCCGTTAACATTGTAGAAAAAATAAAAATAAAAACCTGTTAGTGAGGCTGAGAGGTTTTGGTTATTCTTGGAGAGCAACCCAGATACAGATGTGATGAGTAACTAGTACCACACACCTTTTAATATTAACATATCTTCGTTTCTGTCAAACGTTATGTAACTGGTGGTATAACAATATGATATGAATATCACAACACCCTTTCCAGGAAAAAGGTTTGAAACTTTCTGACTCCTAGTGGTTGTAGTGAGATCATGAACAGCAAAACACACCAACCTGCATTTTATTACTTGGAACAAAATATTTGAGTCTAAATCTACATTATGAACTTCTTCCACATTCCACTCATGTATGTTTTCATCCTCCAAATTTCTTTTGCTTGTTCCTTTTGTCAACCAAATTTGTGCTTAATTATGTTGACCTTACCATATTGATTGGACATGATTTTTATGGGCACACCTTTGTCTGACAAAGTCTCACAACTGGCACTGCTTACCTTAGCAAAAACCAGGTTACCAAAAGAGATTAACAAAGCGCAGTGGCCTCCCTGAAAAAGTACAGAGCAGCCGGGACTTTTCCTAGAGAGGGCTGCCCAGCCAAACTTAGTAATCAGGGGAGAATCTAATGCTCACTCTGGTTGAGCTAGTGTAGCAATGTGAAAAAATATCCATTATCATAAGACTGAAAATTTCACATCTCTCCCCCGCAAAACCACTCACTCAAAGCAAATGCTGCTTTGCTCTACTTCACACCCTTATGTCTATTTATGGCACATGTACCAACAGTACACACTTTAACCCTTCTCTCTGATACAGTTTCTGCTACCTCACCCCCCTGCAAACGCCAAGTACAACCACCATCCCCGGGTGAGTAATAAAAATTCTACAAACATATACAAAGCACATTTACTCAAACCACTCTATGCCAACATGCTATGCTCTTTCTCCTCTTGTGTTCGTAGTGGACGGTGCAATAGCTCCGGTCCAAATGAGTTCATCACCAACAGGATCTCTGTCAGACACTGCTAGCAAAGCCATGCCTCCCCTTTGTACCTCACCTGTCTCCCCAAGTAATGGTGTGTACCTGTTTCATTTCTTCCTCCATGTGCATAAATTACCCAGTAGAGTTACTGTTATGTTATAAATATTATGACTTCTTGCATTTCAGGGATGTCACCATGTAAAGACTCGCCTTCTCCTCAGTCCCCTATTGTTTGCGATATTCCACGTAAGTTACCATGTACTTAATGTCCTCTCTTCTGCCTTTATCTAAAATGTCCTCAAAGTATAAATTGTATTTCGAGGGGGGGCAGCTTGATATTTAATTGTGTTTCTTTTTCAGTGGTTGTCCAGGACTACATTCAGGAAGTCAAATCCCACATGAGACAAACTTGCCAGGAAATGGAGGAGGGCCTTAGGCTAAGTTCCCACTATGTAGATGCGCAAGTGAGTCAGAGAGAGATTCTTCGCTCTGGAAAAAATACAAACAAATGCCTGGACAAGGAGCTTATTATCATGGGAGATACAGATCGGCAAAGAAGCCTGTTGGGACGGAGTCAGGTAAGCATCATTGGCTAACAGTTAGCTGAGAAAAAAAAACTTAAACTCGTCTAATGATGAGTTTTTTATTTATTTTTTGAACACATACAAAGTCAACACTATGATGCTGAATATTTTGATCTCCCTGAAATCGCTTGCTTCAACTCACTAGCACGTTTATGTTGCTCTTTTTCCTCTCAGATCTTTGAAGGCTCAAATGGAGATAAATCCAAACGCTGTATATTGCTACTTGGTAATGCGGGTATGGGAAAAACCACCCTGATCAAAAAGCTGTGTCTAGACTGGTCCAAAGACAGCATCCCTCAGTTTGACTTTGTCTTCTTACTAGACGGCAAAGCACTCACTTTAACCAAGCCCACCTTCAGCCTTCAGACCCTCCTCTTAAACCTCTCCTCCTTTGCCCCCTCCTGCATGGACCCTGAAGCAGTGTATGCTCAAATCCTTGCAGCCCCTAAGCGTGTGCTCATTATTTTTGATGGGTTTGACGAGTTGCGGGACTATGAAAGTCTCCTACAGACTCAAGAAAAAGACTTGATAACAATGTTGCAGAAAGACAGTAAAGCACAGAGTTACACAGTAAGACAGTTATACTCTGCTATCCTTCAGAGGGTCCTTCTTTCAGGATGCACCCTTCTGCTCGCTACACGGCCGAGAGGCACTGCCAGTCAGCTTCTGCGGCGGGCAGACAGCTTTCTGGAGGTATGTGGCTTTACTCCAACGGATGTAGAGACATATTTGTCCCAGTACTTCACTGATCCCTCCCTCAGATCATCTGCTTTGGACTGCTTAAAAAACTGCAGCTATCTCCATCTCCTCTGCTGGAACCCTGGAGTATGTCGGTTGGTGTGCATGGTTTTGGAAGAGACCAAAGGTGTGGAGGTCCTACCAAGAACTTTCACCGGGCTCTGCCATCAAGTGTTTCGTTTGAAAATGGACAAAGACAGAAAGAGCACAAGCTCACAGGCTGAGGATGCAACACAAATATCTTTGCAACCTGAGGAAGAAACACAGGCACAAATCTCAGGTGATACTCAAACAAGTTGTCACAAAAACACCCAGGCGAAGGGCAGAGCACAAGTTCGTGCTAGCTCTCGTACCCAAAGAGCAAGGAGGGCAAAACAGCAGGGGAAAGGGGAAAAGGAAGATGATGGGGAGGAGATGAAGAGTGGTGGAATGAAGGAGGAAGAGAGAGAGTTGTTGTCCCAACTGAGCTCTTTGGCCTGGGAGGCGGTCAAAGCCAACTCATCTGTCCTTCCTACAGGACGTACCTTGTCTGCCAAAGTCAAAGCTTTTGGCCTCAGGACTAGGCTCCTCATCTCTCACACGCTGAGGACAAGACCGGTTGTGTCCAGAGGTGAAAGGGAGGAAGGAGGACAGGACAAGGATGAAGTAGTAAGAAGAGAGACAAAAGATGGGAAAGAAGACAGAGCGATGGATACTGAAAACCTTGACAACAAAGATGAACACATTGTGTTGTGGGCCAACCCTTTCCTACAGAGTTACTTGGCAGGTGTCCATCTCTCTTTGTCAAGGTAAAAAATCAACTTTAGTTGTATCAAGTTTATCAGGCAAAAATTGTTTTGACAATGTTACTATTAGAATTGTAGGGTCAATAAAACGTGGTTGACTGTTAGAGAGAGCTCTGTCTTTATGTGTTGCAAATTGAATTTCCTTGACTCACTCTCATTTTCTGTTTCCCCAGGACTTTATCAGACCGAAACTTCCTCCAGACCCTCCCATTCCAGTCCGGTCCGAAGGGACGTCGACGACCTCAACGAGAGGAGCTCGAGCTCACTCAGCGATTCACAGTCGGCCTCCTGTTCCATGATAGAACAGAGCTGCAGAGTCTTCACTCAAACGCAGAGACATCCTTTAGAGATATGGTGGTCAACAAGCAGGCTTTAGTCACAAAACACCTTGAAGGTCTTTCTCACAGTGACCTGACTCCTGCCCAGGTCTTGGAGGCATGTCACTATGTTTATGAAGCAAGTTTCACGCATGGCGTCGATAGGGGAAGCAGCTCCAGTGTGCGATTGGACGCTCACCTGGTAGAGAATCTTCCAGAAGTACTGACATTTCACGGAGTCCCGCTCAACCCGCCGGATGTGTTCACTGTGCAGAACATTCTCGAAAGGGGTGGAAGTGAAGGGAGAAGTTTCTCCTTGGATCTTGAGGACTCTGGGATACAGGTCTCTGGACTGAGAGCAGTGGTGGGGCTCAACAGCATCAATACATACAGGTAATGATTATAGTTCACATGTCAAAAAAACTTCTTGTCTCCAGTCAATCATGGATGTACTATAAGAGCAGCTAGAATGCAGGAACAAGAACTGGTAGAGAAGAAAAGGAGCATATATAGACTAAAAACATGAGAAGACAATTTGAGACATGTGTAACACATTAGGAGTGAGGCTGACAATCAGAGGAGCAGAAAATTTGCAAAGACAGGAAGTGTGCAGCTACTGTACAAGAGGGAAAGCTTAGACACAAAATAAAAAGGGAAGTAACAAAATAAACATAAATAAGACAATATAACCTCAAGGGTTATTTCACTTTCCAAACTATCCCAACGAGGCACATCTTATCCACATACAGAAGTGGTGTGGATGATGTGCAGGAGACAAAAATTTCTTCTTCAAAAGGCTAGCATCCATCCATTGTCTCTACCCCTAATCTGTGGTGCAAGGGGGCTGGAGCCAAGAGGCCCTATCGCAGGGCTAAACTTATGCTAAACTTAGCGAGCTAGCTACATCTGATATAATCTGCCAGTGATGTCCACTAAGCCGTTGCAGGCAAGAGATTAAAAGCGTGGGGTTAATTTGCCACAGTTGCTTGCGGAGTGCTGCTAAAGAGGCTTAACACATGTTAATGATCTCATTTTAGCTCTGATTTGCAACATTATTAAATTTTGTTCACTCTTTTATCTATGCATGAAACTGAACCCTCGGCCGTTCCCCTAGGGCGTGCATCGCTGATGTTATTACCCTGTGGGAGCAGCTGGAGCAGAGCGGTGATGTGGACCTCCTACAAGTGGCGGTGTCAAAGTTAAATATCCACCCACTGAAAGCCACACAGGTGTGTCATGTGGAGCACCTGGCAAAGCTGGTGAACATACATGTGCAGAAGAGGCTGTCGGACAGGTAATATGACACACACACACACACACACACATTCATTCCACCATGATACTGCAATACAGCAATATGTTTCTAGCCATTGAAGTGTGCATTGTGTTTACTTGTAGTTGCAGCCAATCACATTCCATCCTGGGAGAGGGAGTACCAGCTGTCAAGGAGCTACACAAGCTGGAGTTTGAGTAAGCCATGACTTTCAAATTGATTGATTTGATAATGATTATTGATGACAATGATGATGATGATGATGATAATAACGATGATGATGTGCCCTCTTAGACTTGGTCCAGAGAGAGGTCCCCTGGGTCTTCCTCTACTATGGGAGCTCCTTCCAGGTCTACAGAACCTACAGCACTTAGAGTAAATATACACACCCTCACTTCTCAGTGTATCTGTCTCTCTGTGTTTGTGTTTGCTTCCAGTGACCCCCCCTCCTCTCTCTCTCTCTCTCTGTTCTCTTAGTGTGGAGAACAGTAAGATAGGGGACAAAGGTGCAGAGAAACTGGCTGATGCTTTAGCTTCACTGTATTCCCTGGAGATTCTCAAGTGAGTACAACTTCTCGACCCCGATCTCATCCTGTTTTTAATTTACTCCTTGGCTGTGGTGATATAAAAAGCACGATATGTGAACTGACACTACAAAAAGAGAATCATCAAGCTTTTCATTCAGTAAGATCTCTGTGTGTATGTCTATGCTCTTTTCTGGTTTCCAGTCTGTCACAGAATTGTATTGGTGACCATGGGGTGAAGAAACTGGCCACCATGCTGAGTGGCCTGCCCAAACTGCACTGTTTGAGGTAAATAAAGTACATACATGACAAATATACAAATACGCCTAAATAACCACGTTGACGCACACTGTAAATCCACAATTCAATTTCACTTCCCTCCCTCTGCTTTTTCCAGTCTGTACAGTAATGTGATTTCTGATGAAGGGGCAGACAGTTTAGCAGCTGTCCTCCCACACATGGCCTCTCTCACTGAGCTTGAGTAAGTGTATTTTTCCACTTTTTTGACATTTGACCTAATGATCTATTAGTTAATGCTTTCTACGTGTACAGTACGTGATTGTGTGTTTTTACATTAAAAGAGGACTTGCCAAAATATGATTAAGTGCTACTGGATGTTTAGAAGGGTTTTAGTGGTGTGTACAGAGATCAGTAGAAGTGACAGAAGAGACAGTTCAAATCCAAACCTGTTTTCTTCTGATTAACAGTGTGAAGTATAACAAGCTGACAGATGTTGGAGCACAAAGCCTCGGAGCCAGTCTGAGAAAGTGTAAAAAGGTCAAGACTTTGAGGTGAGAAAGCTGCGATGTATCCCTTGCCTCTGTGTTCTAGTCAAGAGGTTTAATCGCTCCACAACTGAAACGCAAAGTTTTATCTTTGTCGAAATATAATTTTTCTCATCTCACCTCACCTCATTTTATCTCAGGATGTGGAACCAGTGTATTCCATACGGAGTCTTTGAGCATCTTCAGCAGCAGGACAACCGCATCCTTTGGCATTAAACTATTACGAAACCTCTTCACCAAATATCTACAAACTGTTTTTATCATCCATTTCTTGCACATATTTACACTACATAGCATCGTCTCTGAGACGTGAATGTGTGAAAGACAACAAGAACAAACTTAGAAGAGAATGAAAATGATTTGCTGCTTTTTGCACTTTCTAAGATTTCACTCAGTACTGGAAATAACGAATCCCTCGGCACCACACAGTACTGCACACAGTGTATGGGTACGTGGTAATGCTAGAACAAATTTATGAAGCACATTTGCACTATCATTTTGGCAAGTTTTTACATTTTTTATGCAAATTATGGACTTTTTCCCTAATTTATGTAAACCTCTCCTTTTGTGTATAGTGGAAATAAGGATGTATTTTTTTACACGCTGTCTGTGGGTGTCTTTTTTGAATATGCTCATATGACACTGTTATAAATAAAGAGTGTCATGTTCGTCACTGGTCACGTGGCTTGTGTCTGTTCCTTTTCACTAATCATTTCACTTGTTTATTAACTTCTTTTCACTTCCTTCAGAAGGGTTTCTGTTCTCTCTTTTGCTAACAACTGACCTTTAACTATTTGCTCTTTAACTCTTAATTACTCATTTGTTGATTTCCTTTAATTCATGGAGTTGATGTAGAACAGAGTTAATCTAATTTTAAATAAATTGTGTGGAAAAACTTAACTGCACTGACCTAATGCATGGTGACCTCTGGTGTCTTTTGAGATCTACATTACAGTATTTAAATGAGTATTTAGAAATTAGTGTAAATTTAGCTTACTCATCAAAGTGTGAAAATCACTGTTTGGAACAAGTTGATCTGTGGCTTTGAAAGCAACATTAAATTTAGGCTTGGATACTACAGTTTATTAATGAAGGATCCTGTGTTTGGAGACTAAATATGAGGTGCCAATGCTTTTATTTGAACGAAACCAGGATGACTGTCAAATTACATCAGAGCTCAAACACCAGAGAATCTCAAGTTTTCTACATTTGGACCCCATGTCACTGGACCACTGGACCACCACTCGCATCTCTGATTAGTTCATCAGTTCAAATTAAGTGACTCATCAGTTCAAATGAAGTGACTTTATTTGGCAATCCAGTCAGATTAAAATGGTTGATGTTTGTTTTTTAAAAATGAGGCTGCTTCAACATTTCACTTCATCAACCACGTCACAGATGTAGGAAACCAGTCGACTCTTTCATATTTCATGTTTCACCTGGTTGTGTAAACATCCTTGTAGATAACCACAGAATGCACTCCACCCAGGATTCGTTTAACGCACGGTTGTGGGGTTGTCAATCACAGGAGCAAGAAACTTACGACAATAAGTGTGAAGCTACAATGAGAGGGGAACTTTAGACGTACCAAAATAAAACAGAAAGTAATTAAAAAAACGTTAATGGGATAGAAAATATAACCTCACTGATAATTGTGCATTTCATAGCTGTATCCAGGATTACCTCATAGTTGCTGCAACATGTCAGGTGTCAGTTGTCAATCACAGACCTAGTATTTAAAGTACGTCCTCAGCAATCTCCTCCAGCAAAATGAGGATGTCCTGTCCCATCCATTTCATGGTTTCCTTTGGTAAGCATCAGTGGTATCTCTGGTGCTCTGCTGCCCTCCTTTGGACAAAGAATTATAACTAAAAAAAAGAAACAAACATACATCTAAAGCAAGAAGAAGAATGATGCGAATAGCTGGCATTTGCTCAAAGTTTATTAAATAGATACATTGGAAAATAAAACTCTGTTATGATCTATAGCTTATCACAGCGTGTGCATGACTGCAAATGAGAAGTTGTGGAGGGAGGACACAAGCACTGGGTAAAGGTTGTATGCTGAGGATGGCGATGATGATGTCACCCAACAAAAACAAGCAGAGACTTTAATCTATCACAGTCCTTGTGGATTTTTCAGTGAATTCAGATGCTGTGGGCAGCGTGCTCACCACAGCCTGGCCAAAGCAGCGCAGCATCAGGCCTGGGAAATGGCACATTTCTCTCACCTTAGCATTTTTTCAGACCAGTATAGGCAGTGACTTTGAAATGAACAAACTCATCCACTGACATTAAAGCGTTGCATTAAAGATATGAGCTTGTTAATGTCCATTTCCAGCATGATGCAGCTTGATTACATACCTTCTCAAGTGTTTACATTTAACAACTGGAAGCCCTTACCTGATTCTGATAATTTGATCAGATTTCATATGAACTAGTTTATATAATATACAGCATTAGTATCCTGAGCTGTAGCATCATGTGGTCTTCATGTTGTTTCTGAGGAATTTTTAACTTGCCAAAGAGAGTTACGGACGTACTGATTTAAACAGACTCAGACAAATTCAAAAATTATAAATGTACCTTAAAATATCGCTGAACGGCAGCCATAATACAAAAAGAAGAAGGAATTTGGTAATCAGCCATCGGTAATGCATAACCAACTCTTTTAAAAAAATATCTTGCATGGACTAATGGATCATTCAGATGGACAGAATCTGCGCTACATGTTCGCTGCCTTTGATCTTCCTTTTCTTCTTTTTTTGTACACACATGTTCCTAATGACACGTGAGCAGATGCACTGAGCACAGTTATAGCAAGCTCACGTGAGGGTTATCTGGTGGAGTGTGATAATCAGAACAGTGGTGGCCAGGCAATGGAATTCTGGACTAAAACTAGTTTAGAGTATGAAACATGCATGTACAAATTTGTTGAAATGTTTTTTTTTTGGTTTGTTTTTTATCTCTACAGCTTTGGTTCTTTGGTGAACAACAACCACAATGCGATGACTGTGAAGCGCAAGTTGCTTTTTCTGGTAGACAGGTATAGTCTGCTAGGAGAAAACACTGGTTTGCCTGTATTGCCTCCAAAAATCAATGTCTAGCTCAAAGTGGCTGGGCTGGAAGTGCTCAGATCAACAGTACATACAGAACTTTCAAAGCTTAAAGCTTAAGCTTAGTAAATCAAGTGAAGTATCCCTTTACAAGTGTCACTGATATGAGGTTTTCTTCCACCACCTAACCAAATCTAGAAGATGGATGGAATAATTACCTGATTCTAAGTCATTCGTTTGACCATTTAATTGCCCCGCTGCTGAAACAGTTTATTATTGCTGCCAAGAATACACATTTTATGAACGGAATTAAAGTTCATAAGAAGGTAAACAGAAAGAAAGTGCGATCAAACTAAATTTTGACAACTTAAAAACAACAACACAGCCAGTATCATGCATTGAGTCTCGTCTATGTATCTAACACACGTTTGTAGAATTATGACAACAAAGACGTATGCAACAAACAGAAGGTGAACATGTAAAATATCCTTTAAGGTTCTTCCGTGTGAGGTCTCTGCCTTTGACACAACTCATTCTGATATGATTTTGGCACATTTGGCCTGCTGTCATCACTAATCTAATTGTTTTGTGGGAAACTAAATTTACATATGATGCCAATTATCTAATGTGACACGAATTCACAGAGGATATACTTAAAAACTTTCTGTATTACAGTGAAAGAGTGCGACAAGTGCAGTGTGGTGTTCCTGATTTATAAGAGAGCTTGAAGAGTTTAGTTCTCTCCTGCATCCTATAGTTTCACAGTCTGTGTCCAGTGTCAGTGTTACGTCTTGCCAGTACCTAACTGTGCTCCTGAGAGTGTGTATATCGCTGAAGCACGCACACAATATGGATGGCCTCAAGACACATTTTTCAATTCTGCCTCAGGGATGAGTGAGCCTGCAAAGCAGCAATGCATTCTGTATTCTGAAAACATCAAAGTTAAACAAATTGCTCTGTGAGTTATTACGTTTGCAACGGACCCACAGTGCACACCGTTTTCCTCCCCTTGCCAGTTCCTCTGAGATGTCTTGCCACACTGTGGCTCCAGTGGCGAGTGTTTTTATTTAATTTTCCTCTGCAGTCAGCCACCAGACCTTACACTATCTGGATAACTGTTTTCCTTCCATGTAGGGAACAGTCTCTCTGCACCTGTAGCACATTGTGCTTCCCATATTGCTTCCATTGTGTCCTCAGTGAACGACAAAGATGCCAATGTGAATCCCCTGGTGTCCAGCTAGAGTTCAATAGCTATTAGACTGGCTACGCACTGACTGATAGCTGATCCAGTGCAGAGTGCTTTTTCCATGGGAGAGTCGCTCATCATGCAGCTGGTGGTGCAGGATGTCTTGCACAGGCTACCTTCTTTTGAGCCGAGACAACCTGGTGACACAAAATAATATATAGTCACAAAAAAACAGGCTTATACAAGGTGATAAAA
>OMNW01020744.1:13297-39031 GCA_900303245.1 Selene dorsalis
GGGGGGGGGGTGTCTATCTGTACACTGATTTAGTTTCCCACTGAGCTGAGATTGATCTATGAGCAGCAAGACGCTGAAATAAACTTGTTGCAAAGTGTAGAGGCTTTGAATGCTACACTAGAGTCACCCTGTTCCTGTCCCTCCTAAGGTAAACAATATAGAGATATGAAAGATCCTTGGTAGCTACAGCCATCAGGCTTTTTCATTGTTCTGCAAACGGTTGATGAGCTGCCAGGCATTTTTTTTTCCAACAATATCTTTATTAAGTTTTCCATTTTAGAAAAAATATTTAAGGCACAAATTTGGCAATATACATACACAATAGGTTTCTGTATGACAGGTACAATCACTGGAACAGAAAGCATTAAAGGGTCAACAAAACGAAAACCCTCAGCTTTCCCATTTAACACAAATTTGGTCAATCATAATTCTTATTCTTATTCTTAAACATAAGGTATTCTGAAAACATAAATCGGTGTTTGTGCCAGTGACTACAAACTCAGCCTGTGAAATATGGTCAAGGGTTTTTTATTAACACTGATAAGAGAGTCATGATTACACAGCAATGTATCAAGCCCAGGAAAGGAAAGCATGGATCAAAGATTTACAGAAAAAACAACCCAACAGTTCAACTTGAGACAGCAAATAGTTACTAGTGCTGATGTGATGATAAATACCTACAGATATACAATGAAACACAAGGCAGGCACAAAGGGAAAATAATCCACTAGAAAGAATAAATAGTGAAAACCAAATTAAATGATATGAAAGAGTAATGTAAATGAAATACATAGATAAAAGTATATGGATTAAAGTATTTTAAATGAATTAAAGTCCTGTTTATTTTTCTTCTGTCATTTTATGTAAAATATTTTTTAATACATTTCAATATTTTCTTTTAATTTATTATTTTCTTACATTTTTCAATTATCTTCAATTATTTTTACAATTTTTAATTTTTAAGTATTATTTTAATATTTTTTCTATTTCATTCATTGATTTATTTGCTTTAGGCACAGTACCTTTTCATGAGCCTGTTGAAGTTCTGAGAAAATTAAGAAAATTCTTTACTGTCACTGTGCAGCTGATACTGAACAAGTAATGAATGCAGTTCCCTGACCTCCATCCTGTCCTGTGACTCCGTCTACAGTACTTGGAGACCATCTCGTCCCGCCAGATGGACATGCAGAAGTTCATCGCCGACGGCTGCAGAGAGGCTTTGCTGGAGGAGAAGAGACGCTTCTGTTTCCTGGCAGACAAACACTGCATGTTCTCCTATCAAATTACCAACTTCCATGAGAAGGTCAGCCTGGACAGAAAAGAACATCCATTGTTTTTGTTTTTGTTTTTTTTCTCTTTGTCTGTCTGTTAGTTGGTTTGTTCTTGCTTTTTGCTTGTTTGAAGTGTGTTGTCTCTTGTCTGTACTTGTGAACGCATAAACACAGGGTGACTTTAAAAATGAAGGATAAAAAAGAGATGAACGTCCTGTACAGTGAGACCCCTCCATTATGCACCATTTAACACCTGCTCTCCCCTTTCTTCTGGTCTCTGGTGTTTCCAGGCCAAAGAGATGCTCGCTACGAAGCTCCCTAGCTGGCAGGATAAGTGCAGTGACATCACCAAGGTGCCGGACACGGTGGTGACTATGATAGAGCGTCTCTCTACCACTCCAGAACAGTCGCCGCTGGTTCAACGCTACAACAGGGTGAGTTTCAGCTGCTCCTGTCACTGCCATCAACATGCTGTCCTCTGTGAGATAAGGATTATTTTCTGTCTCTTTTTTAAGAGAGACCTGTTGCTTTTGGTTTGAAATGATATCTACTTAGACTTGTGTGGAAGGCATCTCAGGATAAAAGCATCTGTGAATGCACTAGTACATAAATAGGATAAATCTTGAAGGAAAGACTGGCACCAGAGGGTTTTATCTTGTGGCTGTGGCTTGTAGTTTATCTTTCAAAGGTGCACTGATTTCTCATCAGATGGAAGTTGTTGTGAGTCAAGTGTCAGGTTATCATTAGCTGGCTATCAGCCATGGGAAATCCTACATGTACTCTTGTCACCATCTGTTAAAGTGCACTGAATACTTTTTTTGGCCCCCGGCTGTTTATTGCTGCGTAGGAGGAAGACAATAAGCTTCGATTGCAGCAGTGACTCTTCGAAATCATCGCCTCGATAAGGACTTGTATACGAGATCGACTAAAATAAAAGCTTGTTTTGATTTGAATACTGCCTACTCATATTTATTGTATCCATGCATCTGCTTATCATATTATCTGTTATCTCTTTAGCACAACATCGAGTCGACGGTGCCTCCTCCAGCACCACCGCTAAAGGCTCAGATCAGTCCACTAGCCAACATGTTCAACCCAGAGCCCAGGTCTCCAATCACCTCCTCCTCAGACCACAACTCAGGTACTGAAACAGATACCCCTGTGTCTCATAAATGTCTGTGGCGTTGCCCAGTCCAGTGAACTCTTTTAGCATGTTGTGTTGGACTTTAGCATATTAGCTTTCTGGAAGAGAGTGATGTGAAAAGAGATCAACACAACAGTCAAAGTAGTCAAATAGGGAAATGGCTAACCTGCTTCTGTCTCAAGGTAACAAATTCATCACACCAGCACATTATTATAAGGAAGTGTCACTTTTTTACAGTTTTTGTAAACATTTAAAAAGCTTGTTGATATATGAGCTCTAGATGTACTGTGACCTTGTTTTGTTAGGTCCTCATATAAATCTTCTCATCTAAATCACTGCAAGAGAGTGAAATACATGTATTTTCCAAACTCTCAAACAACTGTTTTAATTAAATCATCCTGACGTTTTAATGATCACATCTCTGCTCTGTGTTTCTGTGAACCTCCAGACCAGGGCAGTCTTGGAGAGGGCAGTATGACATCCTTGTCGTCTGGTGTCAGTGCGCCCAGGAAACAGCGGGTTCGGACCATCTTTCCCCACACATCGGGCAACAACGACACGCTCCTCAGCTTCGATGACGGTGACATCATCACCCTGCTCATCCACGAGGAGAAGGACGGCTGGCTGTACGGAGAGCTGGAGAAGACGGGACAGTAAGTTTGGACTCTGTGTGTGTAGGTCAACTCAGTACTGATATATTACAGGGATGATTCTATTTCCATCAAATAATTCATTATAAAGTGAGATTTACCCTTTTAAAAAATTCACCTCAGCATCTTTGGTTTTATAGGATAAGTTTATGTAGACTCAGTCTCACAAACACTATTCTGCTCCAGTAAAAACGGTGACACATCAGATATGTGTTAACTGGCCAAATGTACTTCCTCCAGGTCCTAAAAATATAGCCTTTAAAAAGTTCAACTATATATTTGATAACAAAAAACTATTAAAAGATGATGGTGCTTTAACTTTAAAAGCTGGATAGGATATATGTTTTTTTTTAGAATCTTACATAACTTGTTAAAAATGAATGCAATGTGTAATAAAAAGTGTAACTGTGGAATCCCTCCCTCAGATAGTTGATTTAAATACAAACTAAATAGCACACCTACAAAATGAGACGCACTTTCATTCCAACAAATATGCAGCAGCATTGACACACAGCAATTTTTCACATAGCTACTGTGGCTGTTCTAGTTTCTGGCATGTGTTTTATATTTTGCTGTGCTGCTAATACATAAGGCCCAGAAACACAGACTATGTCAGGTATGTTCACCACGACAGTCATAAAGCCTGATCCCTCCCTCACTCTGCTCTGCCTAACAACACTGCGCACACACATTAAATGTCCAGCTACACACACACAAACCAGAAACATCTGCTCTTTCATATGCCACCCAACAATGAATAAATGTTTGATTTTCTTCCCACTGACACATGATGATGATGAGTGGGTGAAACTAATGTCAACAAGGGTTTTGGAGAGGTATAATAATACCTTTGTTCAGCAGCTGAGACTCCGAGTGACCTCCAATTAGAGGAAGAAACAGAAAAAATATTCACAGGCGTTGTTTGCATACAAGTCATGTTTTCATGTGTAACCACAGCAACATAAATCTGTAAAGTAGCCTCTGAACTGCCTGTGTAATTACGGCCATCTTGAGCTCCTCGGTAGATCAATTAGGACTCATAATGCAGGAGAAAGGATTGCAGCTTACAGAGCTGGTGTCCAGTGCTTTTCATTCCCACTTTAAAACAAATTAATGCAAGCCTTATCTTCTCCCTGAGTGTGTGTGTGTGTGTGTGTGTGTGTGTGTGTGTGTGTGTGCGTGTGCGTGCGCGCGTGTGTGTCATTAAGTGGCCTTTTGAGTCAGAGTGGTTTTAATGCAGTCAGTGGTGGTTTGTCAGGAGGACATGTTGGGATAAGTCACAGTACAGTCTGTTTCTTAGCAACAAATCCAGTGCATTGGTCTGATAAGCCATCTTTTTCACTAGACGTAACTTGGAAACAACTTCAGAGTCTTACTGAGCAAAATCTCTCCGTCTGTTATATATTTTATGTCTGATGTGTGCATCTGATTCAAGTGTGTTGTCTGTAGGCGTGATCCTCTGCTATTGTAACGCACAAGCCCTCGAACAACACATCACTGGTGGTGTGTTGTGTGCATGCAGAGTGGGGAATGTCAGTATCAGTTTTTCTGCCCTGGCTTCTTTATCTAATCAATTATTGAATGACGTCCAGCGACTGAACATAATTCAAAAGAGGCATGCATCATTTTAAAGAAATTGATTTTTGGGGTATATTATTACATGATTACACCAAACCCACCCAGGCTGAAAAACACTGAAATACATCATCTGATTTATTTCTCTCTCTCATCTGAGTCCAAGCTACAGAAATAATACACTCACTGAGAACAGCGAGAGGTTGACATCCCCCTCCTCAGTGCTACTGATGTGGTGCAGAACATACATCAACAACCTGTATTAGCCTAATTTTTACGAACTGTATTCAAATGTAGTACCAGGTTGCTTAAAGTTAAAGTGAGGTTTAGCAGTCTCCTCCACATTGTTACATTACATTATGGTTTGTTTTACTAAATACTTTATTGGCTCTGTCCAAAGGTAACAAAATCAATTTATGGCCTAAGGTGCAATCTATTCAAAACAATTGTAAAAAAATAAGTTGATAAACTCCAGGGAATAAAATAACAGCCTGGGGTACAGCCTCCCATAAACAACAACATATATTTGCTCTTAGGTTTTGGATGGCTTAAAGACAGTAAATATGGTGTTAATCACCAGGTGGTATTTTGTCAGTGTTTGGACACTGTGAGGCAAACTCTTTCCTTCCTATTCAGTCTGTGCCAAGCTAAGGTAACACTGTACAGGCACGAAAGTGTTTTCATTTCTCATCTAACTTTGGACAAGCAGAGGTGATTCAACAGCTCAAGTGGTCAGGGTGCACACCAAATAGGTGTGAAAGATTTGAGCGTTACGTCTCCACTCAAAAATAAAATGTCAGTGCTAGATGAGTAGACGTTTTTTCTGTAATGGCGTCATGCACTGTAATATTTTTATGATGTTTTTGATGACGTGTGTGTGTGTGTCTGTCTTATTAGGCGGGGCTGGTTTCCGTCATCCTACTGCAGACCTTACACTGAGTCAGTGATACTAAATAGGTAAGGAAACATCACAGCTTGCCAGGAAGTGGATCAATAATGTGATTACAGCCGATGTTTTGATAGATGAAGCTTTATGTCATACGTTTCAGCAGCAGACTGGGAACACCAGTGCGCAGTCTGAGCGTGGTCAGTCTGGCAGAGCAGGAGGAGGACGAGCCGGTGTTGATCCCCCCACCGGACTACAGCGATGACGCCCCCTCCAGCCCAGTGGTTCCCTCAATGCACTCACCAAAGAACACGGTTAGTACCAGGACCTGCATAAGCACGAGCCAACCAGGTGCAGTCTGGTGTATTTATTAAACCAGCGCAAGATCTTTTTTTATATATAGAATTTGGAAAAACACCCCAGTTTGACTTAGATAATAAGGTAAGGCCACAGGAGGACACAATGTACCATCCCTGTTCACTGTCCTCCTCTCACATAATGAACTAAACCAAGAGACTCTCTCCCGAAGGGCCGAGAGCAACATTACATCCTGCGTCTGTCTGATATGTTTTTTTGTTTCCTTTGATATAAAGCCTCATTGTCTGGTGGAAATTGTATGAGCGTGCTGTGCACAGTTTAATAATGTAATGTTGCTGATTTTCTCAGTATTAAAGTGGCTGTTTACCACAGTACCTTTTAACAAAATGGTGTGAGAAGAAGCTCCTTAGGAAAATCCATAGACAAAAAAAAGCCAATATAATCAAAACAGAATGAAAACAGACTACTCTTTAACATGGATTTAATGGTGGGAGTTTGGCCATGTAACACACTAACATGTTTTACCACACAGGAAGAGATAGAACTCTGCGCTGTTGGTGTTTGCACAAAAAAGGTTCCTGTTGTGACTGACTGCACATCATTTATTTAGTGTATTATTTATAGTTGTCTGGAATTACTGGTCAAGGAAATACAAACATAAAACATAGATTTAAAAATTCTTTTATCAAGGATGATTTGTAGAAGATTGGCCTGCTGATTGGAAACAGAGTGGTCTTCCTCTATATTTCAAATTCATTAACACACAATGCACCTGCAAGCATTAGACAACAAATGTACTTTCAAGCTGCTATAATTTATATTTTCATGATAACAATGGGTCAAATGAGTATAGAGATTTGAAAGGGGCCTTTGAAAGTTTTGAACTGACAGATAATTATCTCCTAAGTCTGCAGCTTTCTCAGCTCTACAGAGCTTTTCAGCTCTATGTTTTGGTTTTCCAGTTCACTGTTTTGGTTGGTTTTCAGCAGGCAGCTGTTTTCAGCTCAGCAGACAGGCTAAGTTAGCAATAAGCTTGTAAACTTGTGTGTTTAGGCGAGGCACCGAGTTTTTTGAAGTGGAAAGCTGCCATGTTTGAGTGTCTAAGAAACGGACATGACATGCCCTAGACAAGGTCTTAGATTTCCTGATAGAATATCTTTATTGCTTTACCTAAGTTGTTGTACACTCCACGCCCACACCACAAAATGTCAAACATTTAGTCTGACTAATCAGGCCTTATCAACATCTCCTTCATGCGTAATCATCGCCTCCACACCCGTCACACAGATCACAGTCAGAGACACACCTCAATTCCTCATTTCCATGATATTTACCAAAACGATTACTTACCAAAAACGATATTCATGCCTTAAGGGTGTTACGTTTGAATTTCATAGGGAAATTAATCGAAAAACACCAGGTTTACTTCAGGAATTGAGAGAGCGAAGCATTTGAAGAGAATGAGGGAGTAAAAGAGGGAGGCATAAAGGACAAGAGGGAACAGACACAATTTCATTTTGCGCCTGCACTGTGTCAGCTGATTGAAAATGAACTAGTATCTGTCCAGCCAGCAGACATGCCCAGGCGCTCTGCTTTCTCCCTCATCATCACCACCCTCACTGCTCTGTCTGTACTCAGTGTCCTTTACATCTGCTGGCTCAGGGTTTCACCGTCGTATAAACCTACCCATCTTAATACTCTCTTAATCTGACACACATTTTTAGGAAAAACCAAAACATTTGTTCAGGTGAAGGCAGAACTGGCTGACTGTGCTCCTAGGGTTTGTAGTGTTATTATGATTTCAGGGACATGAGTTCCTTGAGTTTTGGATTCCCATCTCCTTTACACTACTTTGTATTTAGACGTAAAGTACACACATATTTAAGAGACTGGATGCTACAGTCAGCTGTTTCAGAGTCAGTGGACAACACTCATTGCTCAGATGTGACATCAGTAACTCAAGGAGCAGTGATATTGAGAGAAATTGGTTATTTTTAAGACTATTTAGCCAAAGTGTTCGCTTTTAATTGTAAAGTACTGAAATACAAAGAGTGTTAATGTAAAGGCTAGTTAGTTTTAGCAAGACCAGTTTGTCCCACTTTGTATATTGTATGACAAACTCTAAAACGTGCATCAAAACTGTTTCAATTACGCAAACAGGTCAGAAGAAATCAATGAATTATCTGTAGCCAACACTTGCTGTGGCCTGTGTCTTGAAGCTCCCTCATAAATACATATTTCTATGGTGTCATATTTTGTACAAAATAAATGTATGTAAAACAGATAAAGTTTTAGTTTTGACTGAGTGTATAGTTGCTGTGTTTTTGGCTCTGTGCATACTGTACAATAGATATGTAACTTGCTGCCAACACTCAATTGTATTGATTCTAATCCCATGCAGTGAAAACATTACTAATCCTACTTGATAGGAATATAGATTTATTTTCCTGCCAAGTTTAGAATGTTTGAGTAAGCTTTTATTTTGAAAATATTAGTAAATAATTCCCTTAGCATTTATTAGTCAGGAAAATCAACAGAAGCCAAATTTGATGTTGTTTTCCTATTGATTTGTGAATAGTTTAATAAGCAGTGAAAGTTTGTTGCAGATAGGACTCAACCCTGGAAGAAGCGGTGCTTGAAAGTGTGGGTTCAGGGTTCAGAGTGTTATAGACCAAACTGTGGCTACATGTTTGATGACTTCTGGATGTTGTCTGCTCTCTACTGGAAGAGTAGGGCAGTGCATGTTTTTTTGTGTCCTGTTGATGAATCCAGCAAACACTTTCCTAATAAGCTCTGCAAATGAGATGTTATTAAAAAAGATATGCATCTCACAAATACACTAAAATCAATTAAGTTTCCTGCAGCAAGTTACATCTTTTATTTTGTGTCTGCACGCTGAATAAATGAATGATAAAATCTTAGTTTAAGTATGTTCCTCAACTTTATCTTCCCCATGCTCTCTTGGCTCTGTGGAGACGATAAGATTATCATCGCTCTGAGGTGAGAGAAAAAGTGGCGTGTGTCTCTTGCCAGCCTTTCTAGATTGTCTAGATTCCAGACTCGCTGAGGTCTGAGTTTGTAGCTTAAAGTATGTGTCAAAGTTACACTGTGGCGATTAGGAAGAGGGGGGGGGTCAACTGTTGATGAGAAATCCTATCAAACCAGTCTGACAGCAATGACTTTCTTCACAGCTGGAGGGAGGGTGTGGGTTTGTGGTGACTGTGGTGTGTGGTGCTGTGTTTTGAATGTTGTGTGTGTTTTCTCCTTGTCTACTGGATCTTCAAGGGTCTTTTCTTCTGTTTTTGACAACAGGTTTCTTTAGTCAATGGGACTGCAAAGGCTCCTTTTCTAGGGTGAGTGACCTAACACAACTAACACAGACTCACAAGGTTACAACCTCAAAATGTGTACGTTTACTGATGTCCACTTCACAGTGGATTTAAACATGACTTCAACCATTCTCTGCAGAGGAGGGAATCCATTTGCCACGGTCAAGCTGAGACCAACTGTCACGAATGACAGATCAGCGCCGCACATCTGATGATGCAGAGCAGGACGATTTTCACCGCTGTCATGCCTTCAGGGGGGAATCATCCAACATGGGATCCCTTCAACACTCTCAGTATCACCCTAACCTGACATCTCACCAGCCTGCATGTTAGTCTCTCTCAGTGCCACCCTGTCCTATATGAGGAATCCATTGTTTCCTTTCATAAGTGTGTGCTACTGTGCCAAATGTGTGTTTTACATTAGACAGCAGAGAAACAGCACATGACCAACACACAGAGAAACTGGATGTTCTGAAAAGACTTTGTAGTACAAAGAAAATGTTATGCCACCGCACAGCATTTGTGTTAAAGTAATAAATCAACCCAAAATGAAAATTTAGGCTTAATCTAATTGCCAAATTGATCATTACATACATTTTTGTGGCTGCTTCCCATTAAAAGACACCCCATGTTGTGCCAGTTGAGTACCTTTAATGTGAAGCAGCAGATGTTGCAAATTATCAGTTCAACTTGATACGGCTCTGACATGGTGTGGAGACAATGAACAGTGAGCAGTCGCCAGTGAGATGTAATTGCACTGAACTAGATGCATGAATTGTTTACTGGGAATCCCTCATTGCTATTCAGTCACACTCCAGTGTAAGTGGTTAGTGGTGGAGATTACCATCAACAATGAAAACTCCAATGTAGGGAGTTATTTACTGAATGTAAATACACTGAATGTATAAAGCTGAAGAATGTTGGCCCTAAATGCTATCAAAGGTGGAGTTTGGTTTCAAGAAACTGATAAGGATTATGACTTAAAACCAGAAAACACTTTGCCTCAGTCCACCCCCAAAGTACTGAAAGATACAGGGCTGTCTTTCTGACAAGTTTAAAACTCTAAAACCAGTTTCTTCATCTTCTTATTCAAAATATGTCTCCAACAATTTGTAGACAATTTTCTTGTCAACTACCAAAAATTGATAAAAAAATAAATAAAGAAAGAAAATAGGACAAACAGGATATGTGAAACTTCCCATTTGGACCTTGATATAACACATGCGTTACAGTGAAAAAGGTATCTGGAGAAATTTTGGAGACTTCTTCTGTTAGCATGTAGTTTATTTAAAGATGTAAGCAGTGTAATATGAGGCTGAGATAAAGTAACTGGGGTTTATTGTGAGTCTGGTGATCCCATAAATATCTAAGGACATTTTACATGACATGTGAATATGGAGGTTATGTAGGATGTTTAGGGTGAACTCTCCCCCAACGATTGCCTCTGTAAGCAGAGGGAGACGTCCTCAGAGAGAGTCAGAAGGTCTTTTCAGGCTTGTTTGTGCTGCTGTCAGTGCAGTGTTTTAACACAGAATGAACTCAGATGTAAATAGTAGTGACCTGATGCTGATGAAACAGACCACCGGCTGTCTTCCTGACTTCTTGACATAGGCTATACATTGTTATTTCTATTTTTTATTAGAATTATTTTTGTCTTTCTTTTTTTAAGAGGCATGAGAATAAAGGGAGAGTGATGTGTCGGGAAAATAGTTGGTCACATGAGTGAAGGCAAAACAGTATGTCACCGTTTAAAATGAAAAGGCTATTTATATACACTAAGTTTGTAAGAGATATTTAAATAAAATATAAATATACAGAGGTCCATTCTGTAAAGGTTCCCCTTTGAAAATGATAGCCACTGTGCTCAATATTAGCCATGGGTCCCACGCTGATTTTCATTTGACTGCTGGTATGTATTTTATATGGGTAAAATGACATTTTGATGAAGGGAATATTTTTCCACTACTCATGGTTCAACTGTTGCTTCATGTAGTTTCTGTGAACAATGCAGTTTATGCGAAATAAAGATGTACCTTACTGGTAGACATTTGCATTGTACATGTATTTGGTGGGTCATTGTTTGAAATCAACAAAGTATTAACTATTTTTTGCAATGTTATTTGCTTTCCAGGATGTAAGTGTATGATGAGGAACTGATTGATGAAACTTGTTTATTCATCCATAGAGCCCCACCGATGTTTGTAGGTGAACCTAATGAACCTATCATACTGACATAGTTAATGCCACATGCTTTCTTCACAGTACCTTGCCACTGTGTTGACTAATGTAGTCTTTTTTCTCAATAAAACATGAAGAAGTAAAAATCTGAAAGTTGTTCTGTTTCACTCAGTCGAATACAAGAAACTTACAATAAAACAAAAAGGTTAAAATGAGACCAAGTGATCCAGATGTGTAGAACAAATCCTTACATCTGACCTGAAGATTATTATTTTCTTTTTTTTCACACTTTGATTTGAGTAAACATAAACACAAACAACACTGAAATACTCCATAGCACCCTCAAGGTTACATGAGAGAAGTAAAGATCAGCTGATGAGCCTCAGAGTGGATATGATGAAATGTTTACAATGTACAAACTGAGTCATAAACCACGTAATCTGACTTTCACACCCCTGGTCTAGATCACCGATAGACGGCTTGAAAAATCAGAAACAGAATCAGAATTTATATAGTTGTTACACAGAATTTGTCTTGGTCCATTTGTGCAATATTCAGTCTATGGCAGGGAGCTAATTGTCAAACAGAATATGAAAATAACAAAAAACAACAAATTACTAAATAAAGGAGAAAAAATATAAAGGAAAAAACATAGATATATGCATACAAATGATCTTGTAATGTTGTTCATGATTGAGACAGAGAGGTCATGACCCCTGAAACGTCCTCGTTGCCTCCTGCTGTTCCGTACATATAGACGTGGTTCGATATATGAGCGGGCAGCGCCCCCTGCTGGATGTAACCACCACATACATACGCTGCCGCCGAAACAGCCAATGGGAACACTTCCTGTTTCACACTGGGGTGAAATCGAGATGAGAACATCCGAGGCTACATTATGATTTAACCGGCTCTCCATTCATCTTCACTTGCTGAATTAACCGTGAGCTCTCGCCGGTGCCGGCGCGCGGTGTATGAGAGGAAGCTCGAGGTTGGTGTCTTCTTTGTTACTTTGCTATTTCTAGAGGACTAAGCCTGTAAGCCTGCACCAAAACCGAGCCGAGTGTTGTCGTTAGAGCCTAAAGCTTTTTTAAAGGTTTTACTGTGCACTAAGCGTTTGCTTGTAGTAATTACGTCGCTCTCCTGTCAGTCGCACCTGCGGCGTATTATCAATTAAACGTCAATTGTAGCTCGTGCCCATAGCATGACGTTAACGACCAGCTACATCGTCGCGTAGCTTATACAGTAATAAACAATGTCAATTTCTAACGTCACTGTAGTATCATTATCGTCGGCACTTTGAGGTTAAATGTCGACCCGTTTTCTGTCACTGTTATGAATGTATGTGCTGAATGTACGGTATGTTTGTGACAGAGGATACGCCTCCGAGCAGCAGAAGCAGCATCCCTGTCGGTTACGCAATGTTATGAAATGGACACCTTTTAAGCTAGCCTAGCGTCGTTACTGTATTTACTGTCAGGTCACATTTCCACACCGAGGCCTGAGGTGTTGTGAAGGTGCTGTGACCAGGACGCAGGACAGGGGGGTCGGTGACTTTGGGTTCGACCCGGAAAAGTGTAGCAACAGCGGTGCAAACACATCAGAGAAAGGATCAGTGCCACCTTAACACATGATCCTGATTACAGTGAGGCTACACAGTAATCAGGATCATGTGGACAGCTATACCGTGGTAAACTGCTTCTTCACTGGCCTCTTCTAAACGAAGGTGATTTTAGTTCCTACCTGGCATTAGTTAACATACGACAGTGAGAATTGTAACACCGAGGGAGGGAGCTGTGTGACAAAAGAGAGGCCTGAGAAGGAGAAGTTTGATGTTTCAGTGTTGTGCCCTGTCTGTGTTTGTTGTGATGAGTAACAGAGGTTATTCAAATAGAAACTGTAGCTTGCTGTACCACCACTTGGTGAATACCTGACAGTAATATAACCTTTATGATTTTGTTTAAATTCAAGGATGGATCATCAAGTTTTCAAACATACTCTCTCTGCAAATGCTAGTCCAATGATTTCATTTGTACAAACTGTTATGAAGCAGCCATAAATGTTGTATTGGTCATGAATATTAGTTTCCGTGATGTACTGGAAATAGCAGAGACAGATTATATAAAATACTGTCATTCACTGTGGTCTGTTTGCCAGTTTTAGTGACATTCACCCACTATTTTTTCTGCCCCTCCACAGGTCCTAGCTGCAGCCATGCCCATCTCCCTGCTGTGGGCAGTGGATGTGTATGGGCGGGTCTACAGCCTGTCCACTGTGGGCCAACAGTGGGAGCACTGCCGCGATGCCCAGATGGAGTTCAAGCGGGTGACGGCAGCTCAGCAGTGCTGCTGGGGCATCGCCTGCGACAATAACATCTACCTGAACATCCACGCCTCTGACCTGCCTGTCCGCTACCAGGAGGAGACCTACGAGAACCAAGTGGGTTCCCTCCAGTGTTATTTTCTACACAATAAGAAATTAGAGATGTGCACTTGCATCAAGGTTAAAAACAGGCCTAAACAAAGAAAAGAAGACAGCCTCTATTTCCTGCACACACTCTCCTAAGTAAGAGTGAAAATGTGGAGTTCCCCATCAGGACCAGTGTAATGTGTGAGAGAGTGAAAAAGCAAAGCAGCATCCTCATGTGGCAATGTTTCACTTCCTCTGTGCTGGCACACACAATCCTGGCACACTGTCAGTTGTTTGCCTAAAGAAGCACATGAGGAGCTTTAATGAATCATACTGTCATTTTACTTTATGTAAAACTTGAAGAGGGAGAAGGGCAATTAAATTCATGGATCCAAACTTTTGGGACTGTCAAGTTATGTCAAGCTATGTACTTTAGGTCAGTGCTGATCTTGTGACTTCCCATTACATCTCAAGGAAAGTGGTGTTTGGTACTTAACATGATTGGATTGAATTATAGGGAGACCAGGGGAAAAGAGGTTGTCTTTGACCCTCCGTGTGCTTTAACCTCCTTATGTCTGTCAGCGCTGGAATCCTGTCGATGGTTTCTCAGAGCGATTGTTACCAAGCGACCGCTGGCAGTGGAGTGATGTCACAGGGCTGCAACACCAACCTCTGGGCAGTTTTCAACTTCCCTCTAACAGCTGGGAGTGGGAGGGAGACTGGTATGTGGATGAAAACTGTGAGGGAGAGCCCACGGAGAAAGGAGTGAGTATCTGAATCTGCTGCATCTACCCAACTTCAACATCAGTGTCTGCTCAGTCTTTTTTATTCCTGCCTTGTCCTAATAACTGAGGTGTTTGTGTCAGCAGGGATGGACCTACGCCATTGACTTCCCCGCCACCTACACCAAAGACAAGAAGTGGAACTCCTGTGTCCGTCGCAGGAGATGGCTCCGCTACAGGAGGTACAAAGCCATGGACACCTGGGCTAAGGTAAGTGTGTGTGTGTCTGTGTGTGTGTGTGTCTGTGCGTATGAAGTTTGATCACCAGCATCTCTCCTCATGTGTGTACGGACAGATCCCTTCACAGAAGACGACTCTACCAGATCCCTTCAGCGACATCAGCTGTGGAGGTTGGGAGATCAATGAGGAGCCCAGAGGTCGACTGTCATTATGGGCTGTGTCCCTTCAGGGCAAGGTACCTACAGCTCCCTCACACACACTCACACACAGACACAAACATGGAACTCAGCCTTAGCTGCAGGTCTCCATGACAACCTACTTCAAGTCCTGATTAGCCTGTAATTTTCATAAATTAAGTCAGTTTTGGTGTGAACAGCATGTCACTCACTGTCCTTACATGCACACTTGTAAAACTTGTACATTTTCTGGTATTTGCCTCGTTAAAAGAGCAATGATCATAAATTACATAAACACAGTGATACAGCATAGTTGATAGTTGTATAAAGGCTGCCTAAGGATGTCATGCAGTTTAAAGCAAACATTTGCTGACAGGCAGCTCCTAAGATACATCAGCCCTCATAAATGAAAACCTTTAATAACTGTGTCTAATGCAATGCATCTGTCTAATCTAATAGATGTTAGGATTTGTGTTAAAGACACACACTACAAATATGTTTGTGGGGCTGCATTATTTATTGACCTTGTTAATGCCCACAGCAAGATCACACACCCACAGTCTTGTCACATCAATGTATTTGCATTGCTTGATGCAAACAGCTTTTTTCCCCCACTCTGCTGTTTTGCTATCATCCTGGATGATCTAATCCTTTCCTTTTGTCCTCATCCAGGTGTGGTTTAGGGAGGGAATCTATCACCACAATCCTGAGGGCTCTTTGTGGGAGGAGGTGCCTCTCCCCGGGGAGGTAGTCCAGATCAGCTGTGGCCCAGGGGACCTGGTCTGGGCTGTGCTGTGGGAGGGGCAGCTCATTGTCAGGGAGGGCATTGGCCGAGACTGCCCCAAAGGTACACAAACTCACTAGTGGGAGAGAGATGTGTGTGTTTGTGTCTGTTTGTGTTTAGTCTTTATGGAAATGTTATTTTCTGCATGTCAGGTGCCTCCTGGGCTGTGGTGGACTCTCCTAGTCCTGATGTGGGAGCCATTCACGTAGCTGTGGGAGTCAATGTTGTTTGGGCTGTGACCAAAGACAACAAAGTAAGAAAAGTCTGTAAATGAACATGAAAACTGTTCACCAGCTACATCCGAATTAAATACTTTTAGGTTGTTTAATTTTTGTTACCATGACCCAGTGTCTTACTCTTCTTATTTATGTTACTTATTTCTCAAGTGTCAGCTTAGTAGACCAAAATGAATGCAGTCTGAAACAACAGCACAGTCTTATAGCTGGTAAACATCATCTTATTCATCACATTTTGTTATTTCCAGTACACCAATTCAAAAGCTCCCAATATTGGTGCAAAACAAAATGCTGTATCTCATTGACATGGACTAACCAGGCATTATTGCTGTACATGTTCAGAGTGTGGTCCATTTTTCAGTTTAAGGCCCGTGTCTAGTTAAGATTTCAGTTATTTATGTTTTTATTATTATATCTTCTCATTCATATCTTTGCTGCTCTTTGACCTTATATTGGTATTTGTCATTCACATGTGGTTGAAAGTAATATCTCTTCATATCTATTTATCTGTAGGTGTGGTTCAGACGTGGTGTGAACTCCCACAATCCCTGTGGCTCTGGCTGGATCAGCATGGTTGGAGAAATGATCATGATCAACGTAGGACTGAATGACCAGGTGATTTCCTAACAAATGTCAGGGAGTAACACATCAGGTATCCTCTCCGGGTGCGCACATATTGATAACAACCTGTTGCTGTTGTGTGTAGGTGTGGGGTATCAGTTGTGATGACCGGGCAGTGTATTTCAGACAAGGCGTGACCTCAAGCGAACTTAGTGGGAAAACCTGGAAGGTTATCAACGTTCCCCATGATGGAGATCGATCCCACTCAAGTGCCAGCGCAAACAGCCTGCAGAGGTGGAGATGCCTCAGTGAACACACACTCACACAGAAAATATGAACATTTAAGGTCAACTAAACACATGGCTAACACTCACATTAACATTAGTCTAATGATCAAGTAAACATTTACTATATGAAGATGTGTTGGAGTGGGACAAATAATACATGAGGTCCAATGAGAAATTATGTTTCAGTATGAATAATGCTGTGACCTCATCAAAATCCATGCTCAAACTCCTTGGAGAACATCACTGGACTGATATCATCTTTCAGTGCAATGTCACCTTACATGCAATATAAAACAAAACAGTAGTGAATTAATTCAGTGTCTCTCTCTTTTCCCCAGTGCTGGATGTTACTTCTGTGGTGAGGTACGTGGTCAGTCAGTAGCGAGTGATGTGGAATCAGACACAGAGAAAGGATCTGCAGATGGAGCCGCCTGCCCTGCCACCTCTGACTCCCCGGAGTCCTTTGTTGATGCCCCCACAGATCACACCTCTGACCAGCCCCCTGACACCCCCAAACCCCGCATCCCCAAAGTCACCAGCGACAGCTTCATCTCTGAACTCGTCTCTGATCGAGAGCCCTTAAAGACCTTACGAGATGTGGCGTCTGATGCTCCTGCTGTTCTGGAGGAGGAGACCATATCTGGAGAAGGAGAGGTCAAAGCTCCCTGTACAGATGTAGCTCTTACCCCCAGTCAGTCTGGAGGTCCTCTTGACCCCCAGTGGAGTAACGTGGACCTGGAGGAGGTGCAGGTCCAGCAGGCCCAGAGTGGAGCAGTGCTGGAGTCAGCTGATACTTGCAGCTTGTCGTCAGTGGCTACATACACCCTCGCCTTAGAGGATCCGTATGGGGCAGATGAGCACCCACTGTGGGCATGGGTTAGTGGAGGAGGCTGCTCTGTGGACAGTCACTCCCAACTCAACTGGTTCAACTGTTCAATGAACACTTCATGTGAGTTCAGTGACATGGCTGAGATTGTGGCATCTTTGTTGGATAAAAGCTTCAGAGGGCACGGATACTATCCTTACATTTCTCTTGGTAAGGTTACTTTACTGATGCTAATCATTGTTTTTTTTTTATTCTACCTCCAGCTTTGATCCACTCAGTCCAGTCCATGAGTCTTTCTGTAACCCCAGCCCAGACGGCAGCCTGGCGGAGACAAATCTTTGAACAACTCAATGAGAGAACCAAGAGAGAGATGGATAATTTCAGACATTATGAACAAGCCATAGAACAGGTACATGTTATGACTGCTAAACTTGACCTTTGTGATATTCCTCCTTTTTTCACTGCTGCTGTCCAGTGTCATGCTGTGTTTATTCAGCTGTGGTCTCTCTCTTCCTTGTTTGGTTCATTTCTGAACACCCGCCCTCTCTGTTCCAGTCTGTGTGGGTGAAGAAGGGAACCATGCAGTGGTGGCGAGACTGGAAGCCACACAAGTGGATAGACGTTCATTTCGCCTTAGAGCAGTTTTCAGGGCCGGAGGGCAACAAGGACGGCATCCTGTTCATCTATTACAACTTCTATGAGGAGAAGAAGGTGAGGAGGAAGTGTGTGTGCTTGTGTGTGTTTTCCTGTTTATGCTGTGTACATCAGATTTATCTCGATGCAGTTCATGTGACCATCTGACATGATCACGAGATGTTGTATAATTCAGTGATATCTTCAGAATGTCACAATGTGTGTGCATGTCATCACAACAGATAACCTCTGGAAACAGAATGACTCACTGAAATGAATCAGTTCTGCTCTTGCCCTTTTGCACTTACTAATGCTTTCTGTGTCAACTTTCTTCCTGTATTTACAATCATTTCCTACTTTCTCGCTACTTGTTTCCCTCCTCTATCCCTTCTATATTTCCCTCCAGTACCTGCATGCCTTCATCAATGAGGTCACCATCCTAGTTCCTGTGCTAAATGAGTCCAAACACACATTTGCCATCTACACTCCTGAACGGACCAAACAGAGGTGGCCAATCAGACTGGCAGCAGCCACTGAGCTGGAAATGCATGACTGGGTATGTATATATCTGGGACTGAAGAGATTTACACCTGAAAAAATGGTTTTAGAGCTAAATGTTTTCATCTTCAACCATTAGAGGGAAAAGAGGTTGGGTGTTATTATTTTTGGGGTACTGAGTGGTCACATGCTCATGTGATTTGCTCATTAATTTCTACCATTTTAATTTTCTCACCTTCTTTCTGTCTTTTGTTACCTCTCATTTATCTCTCTCTCTCTCTCTCTCTCTCTCAGCTGGCATTGCTGAGCATGTCGTGCTGCGACTCCAGGGGGATCCAGGGTCCGCCCTCCAAACAGGCCATCTGGTCCATCACCTGTAAAGGAGACATCTTTGTCAGTGAGCCCTCTCCCAGTCTGGAGGCCATGCCTTACCCCACACCCTGTGACCAAATGTAAGAATAGTCCCACGCATTGCTGGGGGGGGGCAGGAGAAGGACCATACGCTGCAGAACAATATGAGTTTCCCTTAGCTGCCATAACTGTTTTTTCTCTGTGCAGGTTCTGGCGGCAGGTTGGAGGTCACCTGCGTTTGGTGGAGTGTAACAGCGTTGGAATAGTGTGGGGGATTGGCTTTGACCACACTGCTTGGGTCTACACTGGGGGCTACGGAGGGGGCTTCTTCCAGGGACTGGCCAGCAGCACAGATAACATTTACACACAGACTGATGTGAAGAGCGTCTACATTTATGAGAACCAGAGGTGGAACCCTGTCACAGGGTACACCAACAGGTAGAGCACTCGCTCCAGATCCCTCTGAGAAGAAGACAAGAGATTGTACTTTACCTTATTATTGTGTTATCACCAACACAGAACTTTCCAGGCTAATATGGGTGACTGATGTGTCTACTCAAGCAGTTTGAGTCAAAATGTAGATATGAAGTCCAGACTTGTGTGTTTTTTTGAAAGGGGGATTTTCAAGAACAGTGATGAAATTGTACTGAAAATACAGTGCAGTGCAGTCGGAGAAATTTCATTTTTTCGTTAACATTTAAATCTAGCATTAAATCATGATTGTGACGAATTCAACATTTGCTACTACAATTGAAATACATGTTGTTTTTGATGGTTCAATTCGAGGTGTAAAATTTGAAGTGAAGTGTGTTTGTGTCTCTGCAGAGGTCTACCTACTGATCGCTACATGTGGAGTGATGCATCAGGACTACATGAGTGCACAAAAACATGTACCAAACCTCCCTCACCTCAGTGGACATGGGTAAGGTCAGCTACACACACGCACACACACTCACAGGGAAATGCCCAGTCGTGATTTGAAACCAGTTCTGTGATGCTCAGGTTAACTTTGTGTCAGAATACTATAAAAAAAATGTTGAATTATCATGGGAAATCAGTGTGTGGTTGACTTGTGTTTCACTTCTCATATGTGTTGTTTTCAGGTGTCTGACTGGGCCATCGACTACAGTGTCAGTGGAGGGACAGACAGAGAAGGCTGGCAGTATGCAGCTGATTTTCCAGCGTAAGTTTCATTTGCCGTTCCTCTAACACACCTGCTGTGTCTGGTTCAGATTATTCTGCCAACAAAGTCATGACCTTTTAGTATTTCTGTTATCTACAATTGTTCCTTCCTCTTTCCCATCTCTGTGCACAGGTCATATCATGGCTACAAAACGATAAAGGACTTTGTCCGTCGCAGGCGATGGGCCAGGTACTATAAAAAGAAACACTGACATATTAGTCACCAATATATGGAGTGCCCACTGTGCTTGACATTTGTTTTGTGCCTGTGTGCAGGAAAACATTTTATAGTTGATCATTGGGCAGTTATTGGTGAAATCATCAGGCTGCTGTTAATGTGACATGCTAATCCCAGAAGGTTGTTACTATAGATCTTTAAATAGTATTGAATATTTCATCTGAAATGTATGGAGGCACTGGACACAGTGAAATAAGCATCTTTAAAATAATGCTCAGTCTGAGTTGTTTGCCTCACACCTCACAAACCAACATCTGTAGCTGCAGATGTTAAGGCACATGTCACTAATTGTGTTTTTTTCCTCCTGCTCAGGAAATGTAAACTGACCACTACAGGACCCTGGCAAGAAATCCCACCCATCCCACTGAGTGATGTGACCATCCTGCCCTGTGCTGCGCAGAGCAGCGTTGATGTGGTTTCTCTGTGGGCAATCAGCAACAAGGGAGACGTCCTCTGCCGACTGGGAGTCACTGCTCTGACACCTGCCGTGAGTCACATAAATAATACTAATGTAGACATGAACAGGTTTTCACTACATGTTGACTCATCCAGAAACATTAGAGTAGATAAGTCCAAACGAACCCATTGTCCTTCATTTGGACATTGTGTGGGATCCTTTTCTTTTCTTAAAGACATACAAGACTTTGATAGAGGAGGGACTCTTTTTAGCTCCTGTTGATAAGTATACAGTCAATGTGAAGGCACGTCGACTACAGCTGAAACAATACCAGTTCAAAAGCTACTTGAGGTAATTGTTCTAACAACCTATTGTTGGTCTCACAGGGATCCTCTTGGCTCCACGTGGGAACTGATCAGCCTTTCAAGTCCATCTCCATCGGTGGTGCCAGCCAGGTTTGGGCCATTGCGAAGGACGGTTCTGCCTTTTACCGGGGATCTGTTTCTGCTCAGAGCCCTGCAGGTGAGTGGGAGAAACTGTGAAGTACAGAGCACATACTGAACATGGAGTCAAAGAACATAACATGTATTAAAAGTGAGCAGAGTGAAGGAAATCAAATGTGTTATCTTCTTGGACCACTAACAGGAATGAGTTTGACTGATTGTATTATGCGATGTGTCTCCCTCTGCAGGAGACTGTTGGTACCACATCCCCTCCCCAAACAAACAGAAGCTGAAGCAGGTGTCTGTTGGGAGGACGTCAGTCTACACTGTCGATGAAAATGGTCGGTGACTGCATTTGTCTTAGCACTTACCTTTTTGGATTCCAGATAAATGCTAATTTAAAAATCAGTTTTTGAAAGACTACATCTTCCTTGGTAATGTCTTTGATCACGTCACCGCTGTTCCTCCAGGTAACCTGTGGTACAGACAAGGTGTAACCCCCAGCTACCCTCAGGGCTCCTCATGGGAACACATCTCTAATAATGTACGCAAAGTCTCCGTAGGGCCTCTGGACCAGGTCAGTACCAGGATATCAATACTTCACCTCACTGCTGTTGTCTACAGGGACACAACTGATAAATGTGGATAGGCAACATATTAATTCAGCAGTTGTGTGAAGCATCATGGGCCGGCTGGGTTTGTGAACATGAGCTTGTTTTGGAGGCCATATGAATGATGCATTGCAGGATTTCTGGGTATTGAAACCAATACAGCTTGAAATATGTATATCAAACATATTTCTATTTTTGAAATATACTGTATAAATGGACATGACATGTGGTTTCAGGTTCTCCTGTACTATATGCAAAAGGAAAATTGTCATATGTAGTGACCAGTTAAGATGATCGACAATATGATACTTTCATGATGTTTGGTGGGTGATTCGTTGTTTTTGTTGTGATGAAGGTGTGGATCATAGCAGACAAGGTCCAGGGCAGCCACAGTCTGAGCTGTGGGACAGTGTGTCATCGACTCGGAGTTCAACCCATGGAGCCCAAAGGACAGTTGTGGGATTACGGCATTGGGGTAAGGGGTGTATATGTCTGGAGAGGAGTGTTACCACTGTTCATTACTTTCCTTTTACGTTTAGGAGTTATTGCAGAATGTTTTCCTTATTGATTCACAGTTGCAGTTGAAGTATTTATTTTAGGTGGGTAGGGAAATAAATATTTTAGGTGGTTTTTAAGTGTAAATATGGGCCAGATATTTGACTTTGAAAACCAGAATTTCTAGCACATGGTTGTAAATAACAGACAATATCAGGTGTTTACTTTGACCTTGAAGTTAAGTTTTTTCACATACGAACCCACTCAAACTGCAGATAAAAACAGTAAGAAGTAAGGAGTGTTTAACAAGGTGTGAGCTGAAATGAGTTTAAGTGTCTAGAGCCAGATTTAGGCAGGGCAATATGTTTGATTCAAAACTAACATGCCTGGGTGGAGCTGATTTGTCCTACTCTGTCTCCCCGTGTCTTTCAGGGTGGATGGGATCACATCACAGTCAGAGGGAACTCCATGGAGCCTCCACGCATCCGTATGCCCTCTCTAACGGACCCGTCCACCCCGGCCATTAGGAACCCCCTCCCAGTCAGGAACACAGAGGTCAATGGCAATGCTGTAGGATGCTAAATGCACGCACACACACACAAGGTGCAAACATACTGTACATAGACTCTACTAAAACCACTTTTACTTTGACACTGTAGCAGAGCAGTTTAACTAAAACCCACCTGAGTCACTGTAGCAGAAAGTTTTGATGTTTTTTTTACATTTAGGATCATCTCTAAGGACAACCTTTAGTCTTTGCCCTGAAAGTTGTTCACTGTACTATCATTCACCTCCTTACTACGGGCATTCTCTGTCATTTTCTGTCATTGTTGCTTATCTAAACATGAAGGTTTTAATGCATTTTGTATATTTATTTATCAGGATGTGATGTTCATTTTTGTCTGTGGTCTGTGCACCACATATAAAGTCAGGGTGAAGGTGGAAGGTGATGTGTTTTAGTAGATAAAAAAGATAAAAGATATTTTACGACTTTTGTTTTTGTAAGATATATGTTTATATAAGAAAGCATTAGTGTACTGAAATTGCAGTTGCCTAGCTACTGAACTGTCAGCTCCAGGGCTGTTATAGTGTACAAAATAAAAAATAATATTCAATTTTAGCCTGCAGGCAACAGGTTAATAACACATGAGAAAACAGAGTAAAGCCTGATGTCTCTGGATGAAGCAGACAGGACGATGTTTGATCCAGGCTGCTTCTGCGGTCTGTTCACACACTGCTGTATAACTTTATGACACTGACTGCAAAAAAAAAAAAAAAACACAGGTACAGCTTCTGTGTCCACAAGTTTCCTAAAGGACTTGTGTGGTTTAACTTTGGGTTCCTTCCATGTCACAATCCTGCTCATTTGGCCAGAAAACTGAATCTGGGCATTGTGCTGCAACCTGTGTGAGTATGTGGATGGACAAGGAGAGACCACCATGTCTTGTTCAATGATAGAAGATACATTCAGTACTGTGTAGTTTACCTGTGGTGGTTGCTGCTTGCCTCAAACACACAAGCTGTTTTATAAAGATGTTGATGTTATTTTCTTAAAGAAGATGTTTTGATTATTAAGTTACTTTGTCATGGATTATGTGCAATGATAACTGCTGTAAATAAGGGGAAAAGTGGATTACTTGTTAAAGTCTTGTGGTGGAAACTGAACCTTACTCTTTCTCAGGAGAAAGCCTTCCTGTCGTCTACTTCCTTCCTGGACTGATGGTGGTAGAGTGACTGAGCAGTGAGACAAACAGTGGTTAAAAATGCTATATTTTTGTTATAAATCTGTAAGTTAATAGTATTATACATAACAGTAGTGGCTGTTGCAATGATATTTAAAGGTGGGGTAGTGTTTGACAAAGAACAATGCATTTCAATTACAGTTTTCCATTGAGAAATATTCATAAACCACACACACTGATGAGATGAGATCAGGAGTTAGTTTATGGTACTAGCCTCCTAACGTCACCTGTGAAGTGAGTAACTACTGCAGCTTCTGTATATGTTGTGTACAGAGACTTGTCTGTATTACCTGTGAATAACTGACATCAAACTGTTATTGTGTAGTGAGCAACACGTGTGCTGTCGACATTGTGGAGTACAACAATTCCCAAGTGTTATGCATGGTCAAAATAACAGTCCTCGTCAATAAATAAATGTGTTTATTGATGACAACTTCTCAAATATCTTCTCTCCTGGGTCTGTTTCACAACAAGTGGAGACAAAAATCTTCAAATAACATCCACTTTCAACACCGTGTCTCTGCCTTCCAGCCACTGTGTGCGAGCGCATGGTCTCTAAGAAGACGAGTAGATCGTGTTCTCAAATGAACAAACAGACTTTCTACCTTGGTCATTTCAATATTTAGGTTTGCCGCGTGCCTCTTTCTTCTCTTCCTGGATGTGACAGTTGTGACTAGAGGCGACACTCAGCAGGTTTCTCAACAGAAAACACACAAGATCACAAGATAACACAAAGGAGAACTAGTCCCTGCCTCAGCTCAAACCATACATGATGACTTATATATTTATGTATATAAAAAAGAAAACAGAGCTCTGAAAGGTTTGCCTTTTCTTTCTGAGTACAACAACTAATGAGTCTTTTCTCTTCACAACCCTGCTCCTCCTGGTTTTCTCTGTGCAGACGTCTGTCTGCTTACTGAATGGTCCTCACATCAGTCCATATTTTGCGTGAACGCTCCTCTTGTATGTTCAAACATGAGTTTATTGTCAGACCCTTATGACCTGGTTCCCCCAGAAGACACCAATCCAGACCAGATCTCAGAGCAGCATGACTGTAAGAACTGGGTAATGTTTGAGATTTGGCCCTTAAAGCCTTCCCAGCCCTCAGACCAGCGTCTGTTTGCTCTTCTGGTCTCCAAAGCACCTTCCAGCCGCTGTTAGCTTCCCTGGCTGAAGCTGTGCATGTGGGTGAGGTACTGGGTGAGACCCTCCTCCCCCTCCTCCTCCAGGTGCTGCTGGTAGCACTGGAGGAGCTTGGCGGCGCTGGCCTCTGATGGGACCCCACCAGGTGGCAGACAGGCCCCTGACATGTCTAGGATGATGGTGGTCAGAGCTTTGATGTAATTCTTAGCCAGGGTCAGTGTCTCGATCTTGGACAGCTTCTTGTCGGTCTTGACGTGTGGGATGGCCTCGCGCAACGCTTGAAAGGCGTTGTTGAGTTTGTGCATCCTCTGGCGCTCCCGCTCGTTGCTCTCCAGCCGACGGACGCTGCGTTCTTTGGTGCTGGAGCCGTGCTGTCTCCGCCGCCGCCCTCCACCCACTCCTCCTTGGC
>OMNW01020747.1:11988-26989 GCA_900303245.1 Selene dorsalis
GGGGGGGGGTGAAAGCGCTGTTAGCAAAGAAAACTAATATGCTTTGTAGCTAATGCTAGAGATACTGTGGCATTAAAACACCACGGGCTCGAGGCTGAACTCACGAGCGGGCACAGGCAGCAACACAATGAGGAATACAAACTTACACGTAACGACGTAGAGAATTGCACAACACTTCCCGACACACGGGACTCGTTACTAAGTATCTTCGCTCCGCTTAGCTCATTACATTTTGTTTAGCTTTCAAATTGGAGTAAGTTCGCCGTGTGTAACGTTACCTACCTAGCTCACCACAGCACAGGCGATAGACAAAGTAGCGTTAGCGGTCGCTCGGTGGGTCAGTGAAGGTAAATCTACTGCTAGCGTTAGCATAAGACTTTAACTATCAGAATCCCACAGCCGGTCTATTTTCACATATCTAACCATACACAGCCGTCGGTGTTGGAAATATTCCTCCTCTGTGTTAGAGCTTCCGAGTCCGGAGAACAGGGAGAAGTAACATTAACATTAGCTAGCTGTGGCCACATGCTGTCGCTTGATCTGCCATGCTGGCTTCTCTAAGCAAAGTCACTTGACCACATTTACTTTTAGCTTGTTCGGAAACGCGTCCTGTCGAACACTATTTAATTACCGTAAAATTAAAATAAAAACTAAATCAACGAAAACGACCGTATACTTACAATCATGCACGGCGTGCCTCGGTGCGGTATGTTTAAAGACACGTCTGTGCGCAGTTTATTCAGATGTCTGTCTCACACAATGTCAGAGATCAGATCAGCAGCTGCTTCCTCCATACACGCAGCGCGCAGATCACACACCGCACGGCAACGCTACCAAACCCCTTGCCGTCGTCATGGCAACAGACCCACTTCAGCCAATCAAAACCCCTCCCCTCCTATCTCCCCTGGCAACTGCCGCAGCGCAGGAGCTCCGCGAACGCGCACGCCATCCTATTTTGCATCGTGCAATGTGCTTTCACTTCTATCGCCAGCTGCTTGTAACGTAATCCTGAGGAGGGATGTGATTTTTTTAGTGTGTTAAACAGACTGATTGAACAATGAGGTATCACTGGTGGTGAAACAGTATTGAGATTGATCAGTCTTTATTTTAAATTTGTGAATGGTCGAACAGGACGGTTCCCAAACACATAAATTCCCGCGTTATTTGGGCTACACAAACACCTCTGGGCGGAGAGAAAGGATGTGTCACCACACCCAGCATCATGACGATAGTGGACCCTCAACAGGGCCCCTCCTAGAGTAAACGATGATTGAAGGAGCAAACGTGACATGTAAATACACAACAGACACATGGCTGGGTGATGTCTGAGCATTTGGGAAAAGCCCAGAAAAATGTAAAGAGAAAGAAAAGCACAATTAGTTTGTTCTTCTCCCAACAGATAAAACTCATTCTGTGTGCACGCGTTGGTGAAAAGTAAAAAATTGTACACTGCTGTTATTTACACGAGCGTATGGGTGCGTTTTTAAAGCCAAAAGTGTGCTACTCTAGGAAAGCCAGCGAGTCTGGTTTTGTGTCTCTTCCAGACTATCTGTTGAGTGCAGCTTTACCGGCCAACTGACTTCACACCAAACTGTAACTTTCACATAATGGTGATACCTTACTCATCTCAGCCACTCCATTTCATAAGCGCACACTGAGTAGCTCTCTGTGGACTGATCTAATAGCCTCTCTGTTTGCTTTTACTGTGTATAAACCCAGATACTTGCCACGCACCAGTGCTGTAGTAAATACTTCTGCATTGGTGTTGATGCACACCCTGTTGTTTTTCCCCCGTCTTTGAACTCGACAAACAGGCTTTGCAGCTGTGTAGTGACAGTTTCATGCCAGAGTCGATGGCTGACTGATACTGCAGAAATGATTTTTGTTAATCTGTAGCTTACTCCATTCCTTGTCTTTCTTTCTTTCCTAATAACACTGAATAATTTTTAGGTGTATGGTAATATTAAAAAATCAAGAAAATAGTCATGTAAAGTGATATTTCAGGTGGTGGCAGAGCATGCTAGATAGCTTTATATTCATTCATTCATGATTTTCCAGGCCTTCGCTCAGGTTGCTGTGGCATGGTTTTCACATACGGTGAGCTATTCTTAGGGCCAGCAAGCAGCACAGACTCTGCCCCATTTTTCCTTCACAGTATCACTCCCAGGGATGATGAAGTTGCATAGCTAGCAAATGAGAGACAGGAGAACAAGATGCATTAATCACCAGGGAAACAGCTGATTGAAGATGCCTTGAAAATACAGACCCATTAGTCTGTGTGCCTGCAATGGTGCTAATCTGATTGTAAAACTGTTAGGCTAAAACAACATGCCCTTCTGACCACCATTAAAGATGTTCATAATGGTACTAGAACATTTCCTGGACCATATAAAGTGTTGTCTGCCTAAGGTGCTGATGAGGGATTTAAAGGATTATCCTTTTAGTAAGATGAAAGAACAACAAAAAGCGTATTTGTGACAACTCTGATAATGTAACAACAGGTAAGAATCATTTTAGTAAACAGCCCACTTTGTATCAAAGAGAGTGCAGTGAAGAATAGTAGGATTACAGACTATGAGAGTTCATATGAAGCAGTAAAAGTGGTACTGATGAAGAGATGAACAATGAGGAAGCTAGCGTGTGATGGAGAGTAGTGACTGAGCATGAATGAGGGTGCAGTATGTCTTCGCAGCCAGCCTATGGTGGCATAGTGGTCAGGAGGCCTGCTGCTTTAATGGGCCATAAATCTGTGTGGACTGACTGGTCTGATGCCGCCCCAGTGAGACCCTCTCATGTGGAAAATGAATCAGACCATTTTTACGAAGCACAAGTGTGGAAGCTCTCACCCACCCTTACTGCCAGCGAGCCGATAAGAGCTGCTGCACACGCACACCACTCCATTTCAGCAGGTCTGGAGCTCATAAAAGTCTCTATTAGTGACAATGCTTGTTTGTATGCTGCTCCTCATTCAATCTGGCCTATTGGTGTTGTTCTCTCTCTCTTTTCTTTTTTTTTTTTCTCATTTCACCTAGCTTTGGTTCCTGGAGTGGAAACATAAATACCAACACTCTGATACACAACCATTACACTGGGGATAATGTAAAGATAAATCACATTTGATAAAAAACAAAAAAACTTCGTGTTATTGCACTGAACAGGATTACAGGAGAAATCTAGGTTAAAAAATCTCTCTTTTTACGCGTCCACACTGGCAACAGACAGGGCCGGAGGCACATTGTCTTTGGTCGGATAACACCTTGATGGAACCTTTAAGGAAACATTTACTTGCACTCAAAGATGATCTCATTGAATTTTAGGGGTCAGAGGTCTTTTTGAATGTGATATTACAGTAACATTTTAGAAGAACTCAAAAAGGAACTGCTTAGATTTTATGATAAAATTTCACACAAAGGGTTAATATTTCATGTGATTCTTGACTAACATTGATGTAACCTGAAACTAGTCTGAGCAGTCGAAGCATAACCACAAGTCAGTGATTCTAGTCATCGCTATCTCTCTGTCACACACATAAACTCAACAATAAATTTTGCATGTTCGTTAGGAACATGCAGCTGTTGTCTACCTCTCCCTTTTACCTGCTTTCTCCCATTCATGCATTTATGGCAATCTGGTGTTTAGACAATAAAAATGCATCCTAGGCTTCCTCATGACATAAAGAACTCTGATGTATTGTATATAAATATTTAACAGCGCGCACTTTGGCGTTTATTCCTTGGTTAGTTCCACTTAACGTACCTCGGACAGGTTAGGGCATGAGAGAATGAACTATATACAAGCACTGCTGCTGGAACAGTTACCTGCAGTTATTATGGGACCAACAGAGAAGCACCACCCTCAGCTAATTAGTTTGAACCTCCTTTGAAATGTTAAGTGGAAGAGCCATCGAGAGAATTGTGACGTAATGTGTCCTAACACACATTACCTGCTGAAACTCATGCAGATACATGCGCAGAAACATGTTCTGAGGCTCTATGGTATTCTATTTTCCTAGATAAGTATGGGCTGAGTTGTTACTGGTTAAACAGGTGGTATTTGCATTCTTCCCAGGATGAGAATTCAACTGTGAGTGAAGCTGCTGTGGCTGCCTGCTGCATAAAGACCAGCCCAGACTTAATTGTTCTAGAAAGAGCAAACCGCCGTTTAAGGGGAAAGCATAAAACAAGCACGACAGACAGTTTATCACTCTCTTTTCTTTCTTTTTTTTTTACTTTAAGTCTTCCTTATTATATACTCAGGCACGCTTTACATCTTTACAGTGAAAATAGTCTAAGTGTTAAGCATACACGGCCTCTAACTGCCAGCAGAGCAACCAGGCGTGGTCAGCTTCTTTCAAATGCAACACTTTCTTTGTTCTTCAGGTTTCTTCTCCCTAGAGGTTTTCCCAGTTTTTGCCTCCAGTTATCCTCAGCTGAAGAGCATGTTTGCCTACAGGAGCCTTTGTTTGACAATCCTTTCTGCTAACTGGGTCTCATGAATTGTGTCAGCAGTGTGTTGATTGTCTGTTATCTGTCAGCTGATAAGTGCCTCCTTTAATGCACAGGCAATAAAATGCTCAACATGTAGGGCAGAGGAATGATCTCTTCAACAGTCAAGCAAATATCCTGTAATTCTGTATTGATTCAGTCTATTTGTTCAGGTTAGATTGGGCAAACGCTTGTATAAACAGGCCCAAGTGTCAATTTGTTCCAGTGGAGGATTAAGCTTACTAGCATGAGCTAAAGACAGTAAATTACATTTTACTAAGGCTTAATGAAAAAGAACTTAACTATTTAATGCGACAGGACTGTGTAACTAACTACTTAGCATTTATTTTAAGTTTATATTGGTCCTCTCCATTAATCTGCACTCAGTAAACAATGGATTGTCATTGTAATTAAGACAAAACCCATTCACTAAGCAAAATCGATGTAATAAAAATGGCTGGTTTAATAATTTTAAAGGGCCAAAACCAGAGGTGTAGAGAGCTTGCAAGATGTGACAGCGGGCCCTCAAATGTGTGTCCACCGTTAGTACAAAACCCTCTTATCTTGGGTCTCTCTCACTTTAAGCCTCCACTACACCACAGAACTTCATAAACATGCATTATAAATGGGCTGGGTAATGGACTACTTACAATCTACCTGCAGTAACCTGTCATAAACAATGATGATGCATTGTTACAGTCTCTTAAAAGCTCCAGTTATATACAATCATAGTGGTTTCCCCAAACTGACTGTACTAAATCAAGGACAGATTTCCTTTCCAGTCATCTGTAACTTAGCAGTCACCAAACACACAATACTGAACTTTGATCTTTTTTATTCCAGTGCCTTCAGTGCTGTACTTTTCTCTTTATTGACCAATATCCATGCTATCTCTTTGCAGTTTTAAGCACACTAAAACTGCATGACTCCCTCATAAAGACCTACAAATGGCCCTGCTATACAATACACCACATGCAGGGGCAATTGAATTAACCTATTGATCCCTGGCTGTTCTATTGCCAAGCTAAATTTTGTTATTCAGCCTTAATGACTACTCCTTGCAAGCAAATGAACACTTGTAGTCAATTAACTCTGAAGCAGGGGGAAGATAAAGGAAAGACACCCCACACTGACATGTACCTACAATTTCAAATACTTCATCAGCAATGCACAGTCGTGACGTCTGCAGCAACATTTGACTGACGAATTCACTGTAAACAACAACACAACACCAAAAGCTTTGTTCTTTGACACTCCCTTATCTTTTCACAGCATCTGGTCCTCCCCGCCTTGCCTTGGTCACAAGTGCACTTTATCTTGTGGGACAATGGTGGTCTTGTGCCCAGCAGTGTTGTCTGGCACTACCAGCTTCGCAGTGGGCTATGACACGTATGAGGGATTGCTAGTGTTCCTCCAGCAATGTGAATAAGTGTGAATTGTGTACACACCACAGTAATGAGTCCGCCTGCTGCTTTGTAATGTGAATTATAATTTCAAACTACTTTGTGTGGTTTGAAGTAATCATATATATATATATATGGAAATAGTTACATAGTGAAATAGCCAAATGTAAAGGACATATTGTTGAAATAGTTAGCTAAAAGTGATGTACAAATAGTTGAACTAAACCATAATTAATGGTTAAATGGTTGACATTGTTAGCTAAAGGTAAACGATAAACGGATGAAGTAGTTAGCTTGAAAAAAATAGTTTTTAATGGTCGAAATAGTCAGCCAAATGAAGAATAAATGGTTGAAGTAGCTAAAAGTAAAGGTTAAATGGTATAAAAGTTAGCTAAAAGTAAAGAATAAATGAAATAAATAGTTGAAACAGGTAGCCTTTAATACAATACATACAAAATGTAAACACTTATATAGCCTATCATTATTAAAAGACAATACTCAGTTTAAAATCAGTTCAAACTAATCCATTTGGGGTATGATGGGTGGCATCATTAAGGGGTGCAAGTTCATCCAACCGGACTGTGGGTATATGTCTAGCAAAAAAAAAAGGTTTGGACCCACTGTTCAAATGATACATGTTGAGACCTCCTAGTGTTGTCTCTGCACTGTGCATATAAAGTGATTGTGACCTGATGCCTGAGGGGCAGTGTATATCCTGGCTGGGTCTGTGGGGAGCCTGGCTGCTAGGCTGTGAGCAGGCACACGGCTGTAGTGTTGAGAAAGTGGTGCAGTGCCTCTCTGTGCCTGGCTGAGCACTGGGTAATGAAGTGTGTCAGAGGAGAGAGGAAAGGAGTGTGTCTGCAGGGTAGGCATGGCCCTCGTGTTCCTATGCAACCAGGGCGGATGGCTAGGTGATGCAGGACCGCCTCTACTCTGCTTAGTTGTCATGCTGCTGCCACGCTTTCTTTCCCCCGTTTGTTTTGTTTCCCCCTCCTTTCTCATCCCTCTGTTCTTTTGCAACACATTAAGGTGATGCAGTCAAACCTCCTGCCCCAGTTTGCTCAGTGTTTGCTCCCCTATATGCAAAAGGTCTTAAAACTTAATCAGGCAACATGGCAAATGAGAGAAATTGAACACATTTCAGGGTGTAGCTTCAAATCAGATCAACACAACCATTCATTAATAGCCGCACAGAGGTATTTATAGCTAACATTCTTCATTTATCTAAATAACACTCTGTTGTTTTCTCAATTGATCTCTCCTCCTTTCCGTCTGTGAGACAGTTGGCTGCACTTGCCCTTTCGACCAGAGGTCTTGTGAGAGCAGATGTGCTATTGTTTCAGAGGTGGAAGAAGTGCTTCACCTTACTCCACCTCCCACTATTTGGGGGCATTTTTTTTTATTTTCTACATGTAGCTGAATACATTGAACAAAGAAAGCACCTAAAAACAATTATGCAGTAAATCAAATGGGTTTTTCGGATTAGCAAGAAGATAGAAGGAAAAAAAAAAACTAAGATCATCCTATGTTTGTTTAGGTAGATGTATCATCTTAGAACCTCTCCATACAAGCATTGACCAAATCATTGTCATTAAGCGTTGAGGAACTAAATAGCAACAATGGAAAAAGCAAGGGACAACCCGTGATTATCCTCAGTGAATGATTTTCATCCTTGAGAGAGCATTGCACAACTACAAAGATAAATTCTTAACATATTATCATCTATTGTGCAGCCACACATTTCCCGTGGGCAACAAGTGTGGATCTATTCTTAGCTGATGGCCTGGGCTTTAGCACTTTCTGCTCCCGCTTCTGATACGTTGGACGGGATGAGGTGTGATTCAGTCCTGCCAGGTCTAACTGTGTCGGTGCAGCCTGTGTCCAGCTGTAGAGACAGTGGGGCCCATCGACCATCTGTCCCCGACCAGCAGATTCAAGGCTCTGTCCCCAGAGCAGGGAACGAGGGGGCGGGAGCAATACGAGGTCGGATGGGGGAATCAGCTTTGTGTTGCCATAAAGCTGTCTTTCCTCTCTCCTAGCAACGGCCTCCCATTTCCTTGGTTTTGGGCGGCATGGTCCTGTTGGTCGGTGAGCAAGGCCCCCTCACTCACTCTCTCTCTCTGTCCTATTTATGGTAATGAGCCATCTGCCCTCTCTGTAACAGCCGCCCAAATAGAGGAGAGGCTGTGGGGAGGGGGGGTTGTCTCTGACAGACAGGAGTCTGAGACAAAGACGCCTATCCTGTTGTGTCTGCCTCTGCCCCAGTGGATGCCTTCAGATATGGATAGGACTTAGTGATAACCAAGAGCGGAGACAACCCTGAAAGATGTCCTGTCATTTTATGGGCACATGTAATGTGAAGGATGGGAGGGGGGGGGTCTTCAAAATAAGGACTTAAGCATGAGGTGTGTGTTTTGTGTGTCTTCACATCTAATAAAGAGACAGGGAAAGTGACAGAGACAGAGAGCGCTACCACCTGCAGGTCAGTACACCAAGTTGTTCAACACAAAGAGCATTTGTAATATCAGTGCGAGGATGACCCCTCCCCAATCACACTCACACACAATATTGACTCCTCAGCTGAATATTACACAACCCTGCCATTATTCAGAGCTGCTATATGGATGTGCGTCTGTGACTTTGTGACACAGGAGAGTGGTGGGCACACCAGCCAATACAGAGCCACCCAGCATTCAATAGACCTCTGTTGCCACTGGATACTGGATTGGTTACCAAGCCAACACATGTGCCTCACTGTCATATCTCCCACAGATTAGTGTCGAAAACAACGAATCTTGACAGTTAAGCTCTTCATGCTTCAGACTGAAGTAAAGTGGTATGTTTAAGTATATTTTTGTAAGACGACTGGTGATTCGGATGTGAAAGACGGAGATCATGTTAGACAGGACGGAAAATGTTCCTCCTGGCCATGACAACACTTAGTCGTCCTGTTTTATCATCAGACGACCACGGCCATAGTGCATCATGAACACAGAGGTCATTACTTTGTCATTTACAATGCAACAGTCAATTCAGAAACTGTGGTCAACCTTTATCATCCTGCCACATTATAACTAAAAGACACGTGACAAAAACTACAACAAGGAATCTTTTATTTTATGGCGTCACGGTTACTAATCCTGGGTTTTGTGTCCGACACAAGACTCTCAGCTGACTCCTCTCTTGTGGTCAATCACCATTAACCTCATCAGACAGACAAACACACAGATGGGTCAATGACCACAGAGCAACAAATCACAGATGGCCCTGCTGATAGATCCGGGGTTGATTGAAAGCACTGAAAAAACAATATAAAAGAAAACATATGCATAGTCCGAAAATATAAACACCATAAATGTCCATAAAAACTAACAATGTTGCATCAGTTGTGATTACACCATGACGTACAAAGCAATTGCGGGATTTTTTACAGCTCAGTGTGACTCATTTCCTGTAGGAAGTTAATTAGTCAGTGGAACAGTGTTAATTTAGAGCAGCCAAAATGTATGCTAATTAATTACCATGTTGTCACCACATGAACATATTGATATCCTACGAGCTAATATTTACCAAGCTGAGTGTTACTGCTGAAAAAAAAAAGGAGCTGGCGTTTTAATCTATCAGAGAGGAGAAAATTCATTAATGTATTTGGCAATTTGACACAATCAGTACAACAAGCAACACTGTTGTCATGGCAGCATCCTGGGGCAAAAGGTCTGGAAAGAGAGGATAGTTTACAGCGACAGCCGAGAATGATCACTTTAAGATTTATGTGAAACAAGAAAGAGCTGTTTTAGTGTCAGTGTGAAAACAAAACCTGCAGCAAGGTGAGGCATCACTCAGACAAAAGAGACAAAAAGACAGATAGAGGAAAAGTATCATGTGATGTTCCTCATATACACAGCATGGAGTGAAAAGGTGGAGATGAGGAGACATCTAGTGGACGACCAGGCTACCATGCAGCCAGGTGACAAAAATACTGTATGAATTGTTTATGAAGTAAACTAAGGAGACTAACAAATAACTCAAATTTATGAGCAAAAGATATTTTTCCATTTTAATGTAAGATACAACTTTACTTATCTTCCTCTGTCAGACTTGAATACTTTCCTCAGAATGTAATTTTAATTTAATTTAATTTGGCCTCAGATAAACTGTAATCAAGACCCTTTTCACTTACTTGGCCATGCTAAATTTTCTCCACCATAAGACAAAGGAGCAGAATATCAAATAGCAATATGTCAAGCACCACTCCACCTGCAGTTGCTGGAAATTCTATGAGGTATAGAGCTATAGCAATAAGTTGGATTTTTCACATAAAAGTATCTTACGCATAGGTTTGACTCTTGCCATCTTGTTACTTTTTTCCTCAATACAATTTTCCTCAGTGATGTTAACCAGAGAAAGCACTTGCTTATATGTGTAAGCCAAAGTTGTATCAAATCACAAGGACTGTGAATAACAGTGAAGGAAAGCTATTTTTATTAGACTGAGGGGCTGGATGTGAGGCTAGTGAGGTTTATTCCTCTTGACAAACTGAACAAAGACGCTAAAGAGATTTTGTGATGCTGTTCCAGCAGTTATATTCAGAGAGTGAATGACAGTAGCCTACTTTGAATCAATGCAACTCTTAGTCATGATGAAACAAAGTTCATCCTGAAAGGCGACCGTCCAGTCCTTCTCTGTTTAGTGTGGTACACATCATGGTTGCATACATTCTGCCTTTTCATGTGATTATCTATTATTAGAAGTCTTTCATTGAAGTCTTGCATTGAGAGACATAAAAAAAAAAAGTCCACAAGCTTGACTTATTAAGGGCATGGTAGGTATGTAAACTGTGTCCATTCGTTTAGAGCCCTTGCATGACATGGATTCAGCTCAGTCATAATATTTGCAAAGGGATTCAACATCAGGATTTTGTGTGCTGGACCGTGCAAGGTTTAAATGAATGCGTAAACAGGTCTGAAACAGATCATAGGACAATGAATACATAACTGCTGGATAATGAACTTGAAGCCTCAAGTCTTTTTTGAACAGTTTGACTTTAAATAACAGCAGGCATCCTTAACATATACCAAAACTATACCTCAGGCTCCTCCAGGAAAGTGACTCAGTGCCAGGATGTCCTCAAAACACTCACTCTCACTGCTCACACTAAACACAGTGTCTGCATAATAGGTTAAGTATCATGGCATTTGATTCCCGTAGAGAAATTATCTATATGTCTTGTATTTCAAGCAAATTTACGCAGTCTGAATAAATTCCTGCTAATGTTTAAGGTCAGCTCGGCTAATGTAGGACGCTTTTTGCAATTGTCATGCTATGATACAGTTGGTCACATGTTATACCAAAGAACTAAAATTAAACATTAATATGGATTAACTGCTTTATCTGGGACAAAGTTAAAAATTTGATATAGAATATGCGCTTCAACTGGCAGCAGCAAAGTCTGGTAGCTGAGTTTTTACTCAACCTTTGCTTTATTTTTGTTGTGTTTTTGTTTTTGCATATTTTTGTCGTATATTGTCAACTACTGATGGATACTTCTGTGGAGAGAGGAGATTCTTCAGGAGAGGAGCTTCTTTCATTGAAAATGGAGCAGATCTGGATGATGCCACCCTGCTTCAGCTGAGATGAAGAGGTGCTTTCGTGGTTGCCGTGCTGTTGGTATAAAGATGAAGGCTTGGAAGTGGAGATGTACTATCAGTCCTTTCTGCCGTCAGTCATCATGGGAAATATCAACTATGCCCAACAAGAGTGATGAAGAGCTGGAGATATTTGTGAAGACTCAGAAAGTAGACATGTTTTCAAATCATAACAATACTTGTGTACATCCCACCCAGTGGCTGCTGCTGAAGTTCCATGTGAAGTTCTCCATGAAGTCGTTGCTAGGATACAGACTAAACATCCTGAGGCATCTGGAGACTTCACTCATGTTTCCCTGATGGATTCACTGGGGGATGTGGTGGAGAGACTCACACTGAAGATGATGGAGGCCACTCTGAACAACTCAGATCATCCTTTTCATGACTCCTTGATGGAGTAAGAAAACAGCGGTGGTGGACAGCTCCTCTCTCTCTTCACTGCAGGACAGAGAGATATAGAAGATTCTTTGTACCTACAGGCATCAGGGCTTTTAATTCTTCTGCAAATGGTAGATGAGCTGCTAGACAAATGAATTTCCCTTTGGGATTGATAAAGTCATTGGTATTGGTAATTCATTTTGCATAATCTACTGATCAAGAATTGGTTTGTGGGTGATTCCTTTAGTGGTTAGAAATAAAAATTTAAATGATCACAGCCAGACAAATTCAAATTCAAACAAATTCTATTCAAATTACAAATTATTCTACTGCAGCTTCTGGTCAGATAGAACAAGTGAATCCACACTGAACAGACTTTTTCTCTCTCTTTATTGTTCAGAACCAAGAATAAAGTATAGCCTACATTCAGCATGTGCAATAAAACACACAACAGACAGAACATAAACAGGCATGTTGATAGATTTACAAGTTTGATAGTGTTTTTTGTACAGGTTGTTTTTCATTATATATTTTACAAAGATTTTTTTAAATCGCTGATAAGATTATTAAATTCATTATAATAATTGTAATTGTTAACTGGTTTCTAAAGAAACAAACATAAAGACAAGTCTGCTGAAGTCTCTCCAGGATTTTCATGATGCAGAAAAGGAGTATTGTTTTGGGTGCATGGTACTCACAAAAGCCACAGTTTGCAGTTGTGTGTTTTTTACTTTAACAAATAATAATATAATATTTAGGAATAATTGTAAAACAAGTCATTCGATTTATTTACAATCAATGAGGAATGATCCATACTCTCATATAACTATCATTTAACTTGTGAAGGAGAAAAATATCTCTCTACTTTAGACTGTGTGTATTTTCTTGTTATTGTTTTGATGATCAGCTGAGTCGGAAATAGAGGCGTGTGTAAAGGTCTGCCATTGATGTGTTTGATAGGCTGGGATTATTAACTAAAGTAAAATCTTTAGCCGTTACAAGAAAACTGTGCAAAGATGTGAAGTCGATGTACGTGGGCGTCCATCTCCATTAACCAGCCGGACCACCAGCAGACCGCTGTTGAATAGACCGCCGTGGACGGGGAAAGCGACGTGACGGCGAGAGGTCCTCCCATGTGATGTGACTGGGGCCTGACGGACTATGCTTGTCTGTTATGGCTCCTCCTGCTACAGTAGAACGGGGCTAGACGTAACACCAGTGCAGGGGAACGGGAATAACACACCGCGATACGATTTCCAGGAGCCACGGCGAAACATGGCAAATCGTGCAATGCTTAAGAAAAAGACATAGATGATGTGCTTGGCGTCGCCTCTTCTGCTGTGAAGGCTTCGACATTTCTTCAAGATTAACAACACCCCAAATGAACTCCGTCAGAGCAAGTAACGTTAGCAGAAGACCTAGGCGAGTATCGAGGCCGCGCCCGGTGCAGCCGGAGAGGAACCACCAGGAAAGAGGTAACGTTGGCTAACGATACTGGACGGCTTGTCAAACATTTAGCTTAATAAATAAGCTGTTTGTTTTATGTTTATACGGATTAAACTATTGTCTACGGTCATATGTAGAATGTACATTAGAGTAACGTTGGCTGTTGAGATAGAACAGTGGGGTATCCAACAGCAGTCTCTAATGATCGCCGTGCAGCAAGGAAACACCGAGGCTTTTGTGTGTGTACCTAGCATTCAGGCCGCGCTTTGTTTTGCTTGATTTTTGCTCCGAGTCGGCCTTTCTTTTTCTTGTCTGGCCTCGTATCGCTGCTGAAATCTGTCTTTTGCCAGCTAATGGTACATTCGTGTGAACCAGGCGAGCTCTAGGCAGTGGTTTAGGTGGGTTCATGGGTGACAAACGCAGAGAAGGGTACACAAAGTGGTTTTGCCAGTTGTCGTAGCCTGCTAACTGGACTTAGCCAGTTGCCAGTTAGCTGTTATTATTAGCATGTTTGGCTAGCTAGCTGCGTCCTGGCGTTTTCCAAAAAAGTGTCAACCCTCATATAATCTTTATAACGTTAACATGTCAACGCAGTAATATAATCCCTGTAACAAGTGTAGTTACCTAGTTGTTACCATACATGCATATTATGTTTTGGTTTTTCGTCAGTACCGCTGTGTGACAACAAACGATGTAATGTTAACGGATGTTGACTGCATTTTTCCCCAAAGTAAACACAGCGTAGAGATGCTCGTTTATCGTAGTTGCCATGGATGAAACCCAGTGAGATGAGACCCAGTCAGTGTAGTACTGGCAAAGGCTGGTTGCTGAACCCGGTTGAACGTTGTCAGGTGGACAAGTGACATGTTGTGATATTGGATCTCACAGCATCGTTTGAATGGCAATCACAAGCAGAGTGTTAACTCTTAGTTGCATCTCATAAGAGTGATTGAAAACATACTACACTGAAGGAATATCTGGTTAATTTTGACGTTAATTTTAAGGAAAGCAAACTGCCATACCTGTCCCAATAATTAATTGGTACATGGTAGCAGGCTTGTAATGCTTCTCCCTTTGTCGTTTCATTTATTCAGGCATGACAGTATTTCTCTCCTCCCAGATGTTTTAAGCATAATTTTAATGTGACAGCGAATGAGTAAATGATAGTGTTTTTGGTAATAGTATCTTTTCACGTAACATAGCTTGTGTTTTTGCTGCAAAGTGGAATGCAAACAAGACAGGAGAGTCTGTCAGTTTACATCTGCAGAGGACTTGCTCTAATTGGCCCAGTCTGGTTCATAGTGTGTGTTTGTAGTGGTTACTGGCCCAGTAGCCGGGGAGAGTTATCTTTGCAACCAGAGCAACAAGCAGACAGTTTGCATCTCCCATCTGGGGTAGCTATCAATTCATCATGACACAGTGAATAGGCTTACAAATAGATACCTGGTTTAGGTCAGGGTTGATGTTATGGTTGTTTTGTTTTTCTTTTGATTGAATCCTCTCTTGATAGGATTTGTAATCAATATGTAGCATACAGAGCAGGCGACGAACACAACTGATTTGTTTTCTTTCTGAATTTTGTCCAGTGACCTGTTTGATATATACTGTTAAGGGATAGTATCTTGTAATCTGTTTTTTTTTTTTT
>OMNW01020748.1:6705-36027 GCA_900303245.1 Selene dorsalis
CTGATTTTATTGTAAATTGTACTGTGGCCCAAGAGCTTGACACGTTGCAACTTAAGAAAACAAGTGCAAAGACAATGTGTCAAGAATTCAGAAATCAATTTCATCAAGTCTTGCCAGGCAAAAACTCACAAGACAATATAATTGTCTCCGGGGACACAAAAAGTGACAGACCTGGCTGGAATATGCTGAGATAACATTAACATAGCATTTTATGATTACAGTACATACATATTTGCAGTAATATCTGAATCATGTGGTATTGACAAACCTAAACCAAACTTATTCAGCTTATTTAACATTTCTTACAGGTAGCTGTAATAACCTTTTAAAACATTTCATTATGGGAGTCCATGCAGACTGACTCACTGTAACTCTGGTATTCATTCATCCCCAGAGATTGTTGCTTGGCAATTTCCAATGAGGAAATTACAACACTTGTGAACTGACCAATGGTGTAACGTCATCACTCAGTCAGTCAGTGACAGACATTCACATTCATTGAATCTCTGCTGCTGCACCTGCCAACAGATGTTCTCTACTAGCATGCACTGTAGCCTCTGAAGACTAATTTCCTTACACTAAGTAGTTGCATGTAAATGTGAAACCGACTGTCTTTGAGATGACATGAGAGAGAACGTTTCAAAGTGTGTGTGGGTATGTTGAGGGTGAATTGTGGGGGGGGGTTGTCCAGTTTGCAGTCCTGACTGATGCAGCCTTTGTTCTGTGAGTTCCAGCTTGAGGGGAGGTGTTGACAGTCACAGATAATAGGATCTTGTAAGATCATAGAAGGAATGCATGTACACTTAGTTTTCAGGTGGGTTGTTAGCTTTAAATCAGCTCGTTGTTCCCTCCCTCAGAAACCACTTAGAACATCTATAATAATGATGCATTAAGGTGTCAGCGGCGCAGGCTGCCTGATTCATCACTGCAGCCTGCTCATGGTGAGAGTCTGTCTCCTGTGCTTACCTTCCCATATATTAATGTTTCATTGAGTACATTACACTATATCACATCTGTGTCTGACGATGATCACCCCTCCACACACACACACACACACACACACTCGTAGTAAATGTAAAATGCTGAGAACATTTTTAAACCAAATGAGTAACTTTTTGCTGGATCACCAGATCTTTGTTTTGGGGGTTTTGTCTTTTACTGGGTCACATCCAATACACTCAACTAGTTACACGTATGTGTCTACTTTCAGTATTGGTACTACAAACATAATATCAGGATTTATTGTAATCGACTTACTTTTTCTTGTTAAGTTATTCAGAGTTTTGTGAATTTTAAAGTACTTCAACTCAGTGTCCACTTTTATTTTTATACTTTATATACTGACTTATGCTAAGTTGAGGTCTGTGACTTGAACTCATGAGTTAAGTTTTGTTTTATTACATAAACAGTCTTCGAGGAATGCATTGTGTCTAATGTAAAACTCTCCAGAGATTCTCTACTTTGTGGAGGTGTGAAGAAAACAGATGTAATGTAAATTTGAAGATTTTTAATCTGGTCCATTTCTCAAAACATTGTCACTGTGTTTACTTTAACTAGCAAATGAAAAACCAACTCTTTAAAGTGAAAACACATAGAAGGAAAGAAACTCTGTTGTTGAAACCCAGTTGACCTTTTTGTTTTCTCAAACATGTGTTTGTAAGTTGATCTAACTTAAACTGTGTCCTCTAAATCATCTTTCGACAACATACAAATACCAGGGATTTTAAAGCAAAAAAAAATCTTTTTTCAAGACACAGCCGCATCGTATTGCCCATCTGCGATGTGTAAAACATGTTAGTATACCCCCCGCAACAAATTAGACTACACCACTGAATACTACCATCAAGTTTAAATAGTCTAGACCCAGGTGGGCGAGATTTTTTTCCACACTCACTCTAATAATGAAGGGCCACACAATTGAAAATTGAATTGAAACATAAAATACACCTTGGAATCTGTGTATTGTTGTCTCTGTGTGCGATATTGATCAGTAACCACTTCTCTCTTGAGACAATGACAACTCTGGGATGGATTGTCATGAAAATCGTTACAAACAAAAAACAATGATGAATCTCAAGTTACTTTTAACCATAAATGATGATTTAGTTGTTATGTTATTGTCGAAGGAAAAAAATGATCATGGAAGGTATATGGGTGGCGTCACTTCCTTTTCACTTTTCTGGTTTTGAGGTGCTTGTGGCTGGCTCCGTCTGATTGTGTTTTGTAGTGTTCCCTTTCACACAGGGTGGACAAAGAGGAGATACTTTTAACCAAGGCCTCCCCCCAGCTCTGATTACAGGGTGCAGCTCGGCGTATCACAGACCTCAGACCAGTGGGGTGATGATATCTTTTTCCCTGGTGCACAGATCTAAAATAGTGGACCTGCCTCCCATGCGAGCGACATGGGGTTTTCCCTCTCTCCTCCAAAGTGTGAAGAAAATAAATACGTAGTTTGGTGATGAGATGGTTTGCCTCCAGGCTCAACAGCATCTCTGCCTCCCACTCAGGCTTTTGAACTCCAGGAAGGGAGAGGTGCTGTTACAGACCCCCTAGGGCTGATTGCTGAGAGGGTGACAAGGCTCCCTCTTCCTCCTCTCGCTCTTTACAGTCCACCGGTTACCTGACTTTTTCTTTTCATTCACTCCTTCACTGAAATGACAGGTTCTGCTGCCTCCTGTTATTGATATGTTTTTTTTTTAAATAAACTGATAGATCATAGGAATCAGAAGCAGAAAGATACACAGGCTGGTGCCAGGGAGGATGCTGATATGCAGGGCAACTGAGTTCAAAGAAAAACATGAGCACACAGTCGTGAATCTCACCATTATTTCATTATAGGAGTCAATTACCAACCTGCACCACATTAATGTCTTCCTTTGGATTAATGAGCAGTGCAGCTCATTTGATGACACATTTGTCCAGAACAACTTATGAATGAAGTCTTTCCTCTTTAACTGCGACTGCGACTGAGTTATGTTAAGATGTTGCAACAAGAAACTGATGGAATACAATCCATCACTTTCAACGCTATGAACCTGTCATCCCTGTGGTCTCCATCATGTTGCGTCTGGCTTAATTGAGTGGTCTAGTGTGCAGTAGGTGTGTATTTGTGCATTTATTTTACCTATTAATTATATGTGTGTTAGATGCAGCTACTAGAAAATGGAAATATTCCAGCAGGTAGTGTGTAGTGTAGAAAGAAAGCAAAGTGGTAATATAGTCTGATATCCTTAGCCACACCACACCTGAAGTCTATTTTATTTATCATCTTTGTATGGACCTAGTTTCACACTAAATCTTCTGCTACATCAACCTCTACTCTGGTGGTTTCAGGCTTTCTACCAGATGTTGGCACCAAACTCTACGGATTTAGCTGCACAAGCATCTGTGACTGGTTCAGAGCTGATGTTGGATGATAAGGCCTCAGTCGCAATCAGCATTGTAGCTCATACCAAAGGTTTTGAGCCAGGTTCTTCCAAACTAAACTGGGAAAAACATCTTAACATTCTGTATGGACCTGGGTCCAAGAGAGATATTAGAGAAGGTTTTACTAAGACTTGTCCAGGACTTAGTGGCAAAGCAATACCACAGAAAATACCACATCTTCCACAAGTCTATATCTTCAAGAGGCCACAGAAACAGATTACAAGATGTTGAAGTGCTTTCCAGTGAACTAAGATCAGACAAAGGCCAAACAAACAAGACTCCAACATCCACCCATTGGCTAGACCACTTGTCCGGTTGCCAATCACTCTACTCTGTAAGTCTTTGGACAGAAACCAAAGTAGTACTCTCTAGGTACCTAATGGCCCTTTTCCACAAGCACTACTCGACTCAACTTGACTCGACTACTTGTTTTTTTTGCTTTTGCATTAGGGATAGTACCTGGTACCCTTTTTTTGGTAACACCTCCGGTCGCTGGCCACTGATTGGCCAGAGTGTCGTCAGTGGAAGAATCGTGAGTGTGTCGTCTGACGCAAGAAACACCCATTATTTTCAAAAACACACCAGAAACAGCAACTGTTATAATTCTTTCCTGCGAGTTAAATGGCCGCTGTGAAAAACCACACCATGGTCCGTCGACAAGGTGCAAGCAAATATGATTGGAGCTGACGAGAGGATTGAAAAAAGAGAGATAGACGGAGCGACCGTAGCAGCCATGCTATGATGACTTCCCCCACATTGAGAAGGAACCATGAAGTACTCGAATGTAATGGAAAATGACCTAAGCTGAGTCGAGTCGAGTAGAGCTGTAACTATGTAGTGGAAGAGGGGCATAAGTAGTACCCAGAGACTACCACACAGACACAGAGAAAACATGCACCCAGAAAGGTCGCAGGCTTTGGAATTCCAACATCTCCTAACATCTTTAAATAAGAAACAGGAAAACGTGGTCAAAGGAAAATAGAAAGGATGCAACAAGAACCCATGACATGTCAAAAGTTACATGGAGGTTTACAGTGGTGCAGCAGGTTGGGACAGGAAGTGGATGAGGTTCTGTGTCATATATATTTGGAGGACAATCTGTCAAGTGCAATCACACTGCACACCAGTCACCAGCTCGTCCTGGCACACACCAACTAACATGCAACCACTTGCCACACATCCTGCCAACTTCCAGGCCCCAGAGAAAAGCATATAACAGCAACAACAAAAAAAAACAATATAACCTTTCTAACAGTGAGACAGTAAAGCTTTACAAAGCATGGTTGAAATATAATGTAAAGAAATATAATAGATTTTGTTGTACTGGAGAAAAGCATATGGAAAAAAAGTCTGCTGCAGCATTTCATCAGAAACTGAAAGACCTAAACGATGAAAAACATCCCCAGAGAAATGCACAGAAGTGTTTCTCAGCATAGAGTCACCTCTATAGAGCCCTAATTTTAAAGATTCAAATAGTCTCTTTTCTTGTTGCCTGTCGTGCTGCATGGTTTGTTCTTAGATTCCTTTAGATGTGGTCTTAAATAGGCCATAGGCTTCTGCAGCACTGATGTGTCCCATCTGTTCACAGTCGGCCATCATCAAGCACCTATTGACTGATTGACAGCAGTGTGTGATGACGTTGTTGGTGGTGGTCTGAATCATCTGCCCACACCGTGTGCGTCCTCTTAGCAGACACTGCTGTAGACACTGTTGTGTTTGCGTGACAGAAGCTTCCCTCTCTTTATAAACATGGAGAGAACGGGGTCTTGGGTCAAATGCTAAATGAGCAGTAACACACAGGTTCGTACCGGTTGCGTGTCTCGTTTCATTTTCTCATGTCTCTGTGTGAAGATGAACACAGGTGCTCCATCAGGGCAAATATTGTTGTTTAAACTGATTCTTATCGTCGACTGTGCTGCATTCACAGGCACAATCCGAGCGCTTTGATTTTAATTAATGCCAGGCTGGGAGAATGTGTTGTCTCTGCTATAAATTCACCAAAAAGACTCTATATCAGGCTGCTTGACAACTGTTTACTCCACAAATAGATCAAAAAGTGATGCACAGGGCTCTTTATGGGAGGATTAGTGAGCTGGGGGAAATGCCGCACAAGGGATGTCGCCAGTGTTGATCCTGGGAAACGGGGACGCAGCCATTATGTAAACACACTTGTGCATATGAACACAGTTTCTGTGTGTGTGCACATACATACAATAATTTACTCACACAAAGTATGCACACATTCCCTACGTGCCCTCATCTGTCTTGTCTCCGGAGCACCATGGCAACCAATAGTGCCTGATGGTTTCGGCAGGTTTTCAGGTAGTGACGTTAAGTATGTACATTCACAGCTTGGTACTCTGTACCTTCTTCCTCTGAGCCATAGAGCTCCATTGTTTCCACGTTTCCCCTGTTTCCTCATCAACAAAAACACACACACACACACACACACACACACTCCAGTTTATTTTGACTGAGTCCCACACTCACTGTCCTGCTGCCAGAGATATTCACAGCACAGAGTGTGGATTAATGCATGGCTGAACATAGAAGAGGTGGTGCAGAGTCTTTGTTGTACAGTTTTCAGATGCTTTGGTTCCGTGTCCAGATTGAGTTGTGTCATAGAGGGAGGAGGAGCAGCAGCTCTGGGCTAACTGCCAGCCAGAGCAGAAAACTCTCACTCTTCAACACATTGCTATAGGGACCGAAGATGTAAATTAATTTTAAGCGAACTCTGATTCAATGCAACAAACAGTTCACATGTACGTGGTCTTTTTACAGATGAAAAATAAACTAATGTCCAGCTGGCATTGGCATCCACAAATACTGGTACCTTCCATGTGTCCCTCACCACCACCACTAACAGCGTGACTCTGTACCTTTGTCTCTCACAGATGCAGATCTACATGTACAACTCAGACGACTTCGACAGCCTCAGTGCAGCACTCAGGGAGAAGAGGATCATCGCAGCCATGGCTGTGTTTTTCCAGGTAGGAACCCTTCTTCTTTTCCCAAGCCTCTCTCTCTCTCTCTCTCCCTCTCTCTCTGTTTCTCTGGCCTTCCCTGAGATTTGGACTTGATGGTTCATGATCAACTCGCTGCAATATTAAGCTTCTGTCGTTATCTGCTCATCGGTGTTTGATCAGACAGCAACGTCAGTGAATTTGTATATCAGCCCTTTTCTTTAATTTCAAATGGTGATGGTTCATAAGTTCGGCTAAATGCGAAACTCTGATCAAAACAGACCGAACCAAATGGCTGCAGGATGGTTATTAAACTGGATTTTGCCTTATTTCAGACTAGTCAACTTTGTTTAACACAAACCAAAGGTCAGTTGCTAAAATTAAATACCTGTTTGTGTATTTATGGAGCACTTTTCATACAAATGTAGCTCAAAGTGCTTTACAAAAAGAGATTATAATAAAATGAGGGAGAATAGAAAGACAGACTATTAACCCTCCCTCAGCGAGTCATTTTCATTTGATTGAAATCTGCGATACACACCTTGGTAGTTTAATTAATTCAGAGTGACTTTAGCTTAGTTTGAGGCTGGATGAGAATCAGGAGTGTTTGTTTTATCTCGTCTCTCTCCTCGGGTTGTGTTTTATTGTCAGATTTCCAGGGAGCTAAACAGTCTTATCTTTTGTGTTGAGAGGTTTTTGTGCCGGTGAACTGTAAAGACCAGTTGTTTGAGGGTCGAAGTTCAGCCACAAATGAAAATGCTCTCCCTTCCCCCTGGCCTGTTAATTGGAGCTGTAGGTGGACTGGGATCATTGTCAGCTCTGTCGCTCTCAATTGGCAGGAATGAAAAGTTCATTTGAGGCCATTGAATACCTAAGTGGGCTTTTACTTGGGCCATTAACCCCCATTTCCTTCTCTCACTTGAGTCTGCCCTCTCTACAGTACATCTATAGTCTGTCTCTAACTCTTAGGCCCTAAGTATGTCTGTGTGTGTACAGTCAACTGAATCCATTGATATGTACTTCTCTTCTCTTTTTACTCACATCTGTATCACCTATACAGCGGGGAAAATAAGTATTGAACGCATCAACATTTTTCTCAGAAAATATATTTCAAATAGAGCTATTGACATGAAATTTTCACTTGTTGTCGGCAACAACGCAAGTAATGCACACATACAAAGAAATCCAAACATTATGTCCATAAATTAAGTTATGTGACACAGGGAATAAGTATCAAACACGTGAAGAAAAGGAGGTGCAGAGAGGGATGGAAAGCCAAGAAACCAGTTGGAATCTGTCAGAATTTAAGAAGTAATCCTGTCCCCTATCAGTGCAAAGTAATACCAGCTGGTTTAGTCCAAATTGAAGCCTATGAAAACATTTCTCATCACCAAGATGTCACACAAAAAGGATCTCATGGTGGGTAAAAGCAAAGAGCTCTCTCAAGAACCTCAGAAACTCATGTTGCAAAACATACCGATGGCATCGGTTACAGATGTGTCTGAATGCACCGTTTCATCCGTTAGGGCCATTATGCAGAACTGAAAAGAACATCATTTCACCATAAACTTGCCATGAGTCAAAAGAATACTAAGAAGAGTTGTCCAAGAGCCAAGGACCACTGACAGAGAGCTTTAGATATTGCACTGGCCTATATTGCGATTCCGATTACATTGTGATTAGTTGTGCAGCCCTACTGGGGCACACCATGGTAATACATTACCCACCAGTATTGAGTGACCAGTATTATATGAAATTACAATCATTTTCATACAGAGTTTTTTCAGCTCAGCTCCCACCTCAACAATATATGTGATTTTCCTTATTTCCCCTGTGAACGGTCACATCAAATGTGTCACACAGTTTTACAACTTCTCTATGAACATTTCAAGAACTCAGTCATTTCTGTCAGCCACAAATCTTGAGGTCTTCATTTGTGCTTTTATTTCATCCTCGCTAAAATTTTTTCAAATTCTTCTTTTCTGTCTGCAGCCAAATGTCTCTCTGCTAACGCGTCCTAATCACAAACTGCAACTGAACAAAACACATGGTAAAGAATAGAGCATCATGATAGCTCAGAGCTGAAACATGCTTGTTGTTTGCAGTACATTAAGTACCTTACTATTCAAGTGAGAGCACGTCTTCTTTTACCTGTTGAAATATAGAAACACGCTGCAAGTCACAGAGATGAGAACTGTTGCTTCTGAGGGGCACAAAAAGTGATGTAAATAATGCACGACAGTGAAAAACATTCTCACGGCTGAGTGTTCATCTCACTCAATGTTGCCACCAAATTAGACACAACAACAAAGTTTTTTGTTTTATTGAGTTTTTGTGCTCCTTCAAGTCGCTCAAGGTCATGCTTGTTTTTCTTATGATGCAGTGCATTGACCTTTCAGGGCTTCCATACTCTCCTCTCTGTGATTAATCAAAAGTACAGGAAAATGACGGTCCTTTAGTTAGTACTTTAGTTTGTACTTACTCAGATCTGTACTCTAAAGCTCAAAAAATGTGGGTTTACATGTATATATATTTCTGACATTTTACCTGTCCATGCGCCGTCAAGGGCCCTAAGCTCGTCTGGAGCTGCTCCACTCGTGGCCCCTGAAACACTACATTGTCCTCCCCCCCAAAGAACGACCGATCAGGTCTGGACCGATGGCAGCACAGGAATGAAAACATTTCCAGTTATGACTAATCCAAGGATATAGATAGGCAGATGGAGGAATGCTTACCTTGAGGCGTACATGAAAAGGCTGATAAAAAAAACTAACTTTGTTTTGAAAAGCAGCCAGCACTGCTACCTTTACTGACAGGTAAATGCTGTTGTCCTCCAGCACAGGACACGTTCTGTCTGTTCTTTCAGTACTCTCTCCCTCCACTTCCCTCCACTCGCCTGATTTATGAGATGGTGGTGCACACAGACTTCCTCTGAACCTGACGATACTGTGCCTGAAACACTGAATGTTTAACCTGCGCCCTCAGTCAGTTGGCTCCAGCAGATGGATCTCACCAGGGTGTGCGTGTGTGTTTTGTTCCTATGCAAAGACGAGTGTGTGGGTGCCAGTCTCAGAAGTGCATTTTTCTTTATTCACCCCGGCGCCGCTCGCTCTGCTGCCCCGCTCACGTACTTCAGTTTGTCTTTGGTAACCTGTGAGTGTGAGTGTGCCTGTGTGTCTGTGTGAGTGTGTGTGCGTGGGGGAGGCACTTTTTCTTTTTTTCTCTGTAGTCCATGTGTGTCTCTTATTTAAATTCTAGTACGACATACGAAGACGTATTTTTGATGCACTTTTGTCAATTATAGTATTTTTTTGCTTGTAGATTGTGAGACTGTATGCCAGTGTGTAATTCTGTGCAGATGAGGTTCTGTGTGTGGTTGTAATGTCTATTTACCATCTCGCATTAAGTTAACTTTTTAGTTTTAATCTGTTTTTAGTCAGCTGAAACTTTTGTTATTTTACTTGCATGTTTCTAAGAGAAAGAAAAAAATCCATAAAAATATCAGACAACAAAATGAAAAGAGAGACTCACAAAGACTCACAAAATCTGGATTAACATCACTGGGAGTCATATCCAAGAATTACTATTTTATTCCAATTTTCTGCCGAATGAAGTGAAGCTTAACATCAGACATGATGTGACAGGTTGTGTGATTAAGCAGCTTTTGTAACGAAGGCATCTGCTCTGAATAAAACATCCAGCAAAAAACATGCAAACTCATTTCCTCTTCATTTTTAGAGGCAGGTACAGACAGGTGCTAATTTTCTCTGGTTTATTTGCAAAAGGCTCAAATGAGGCCTGGTTAATTAGCAGGTTTTTACTGTTTCCAGTATCTCTCTGAGGTGGGCTGTTAGTATCTATCTATCTATCTATCTATCTATCTATCTATCTATCTATCTATCTATCTATCTATCTATCTATCTATCTATCTATCCATCTATCCATCTATCTATCTATCTATCTATCTATCTATCTATCTTATATATTTTTGCAGCATCATTGCCCCCATGTAGGTCAGTATGATAATGTGAATGGCTAGTTTTTCACTCCCACTTGCTCTTTAATTCATTCACTGTACTTAGCAGCTGTGTCCAACAAACACATTTTTTGTGTCCACAGCGTCTACTTTCTATACAGATCCTATGCAGTTCGGCGTTCACAGTGCTCAGTGCCCACAGTGGAAAAAACCCTCTTGGTGGTCTGTTTTTGTCGCCGCGTTTAGAGGGCTTCAAGTTGAAATCTGTTCAACTTTTAGAACAGTGCAGTCAATGTCTTTTCCCACACTGACCAATTAAAACCAAGAAGGGACAGGACTTACATTACTGCCAGCAGCACAACCGGAGTCATGGCTCGGTTTATATCATGCACCCACACTTTCTTTGAAGGTGGGCCTACCTGAGGGTCCCTGACGACTGCTGCCGCTAATGCTTCGTTGTAGTGTTTACATTAAGAAGGCAGGAACACCGAAGTGTCAGAGGACTCATTTTGTAACCTAGCAACAGCAGCATTCTGACGAAAGAGAGAGAGAGAGCGCTCTACAAGGAAGGTTGAGAGCGTTGTCAGCACAAAAATCGCATTTGGTGGACACAGCCCCTTATTGTAGTTAGAAGCTCCACAGGGTGTATTTAAATCCATCCTGTGATATCAGTAGTTTTAGTCCATTTCTCATTAGGTTGCTAATAACCTGGACTTACAGGAATTATGTAGTAATGTGATGAAACACTTGTACTTGATAGAAATTTAATTCATCAGATCAACCAGAATAGACTTTCTCATCTTGGTCTTTTATAAATTTAGAACAGTCATAAATTAAATTTAGTATACCATAACGATACCATATACCATAACACGTTGTGTTAAACAACTTTATCAGTGTCATTCATATATGAAAATTATTAGAGAAGTAATTTCTTGTGCTTTATGAATAGTAATGTAATACCCTATATTATATTTTCAAAATAAAATTTAGGGTCTAGTTTGAACAGAACTCCACTTTCTCCACTTTCTCCACTGTATCCACTTTCTATTGAGATTCTATCGTTTCTGCTGAGGGCGCTGAGTGCTGTGAAGGCCGAACTTCATAGGACCTGTAGGCGATAGAACGAAGACGCTGTGAGCGCAAAAAGTAGGTTTGATGGACACAGGTAGAACAGCACAGCGCTCGTCAATGTCACTTTTCTCACACTGACCAATTAAAAAGGGGCGGGACATATTATAGATCCATGGTTATCAACAGTAACACAACCGGAGACATGCGGTGGTGTCAGTGCACTCGTTTTGTAACCTAGCAACAGCAACATTTTGACCAGAGAGCGTGAGAATTTGGTGGACCCGCCCCTAAGGTTGTTCTGTAAAATACAGGATTGTCCTGTCCTGATTGACTGTTTAATCTTTTTGTCCCACTTTGAATCAGGACATGGCACTGTTTTTATTGTTCTGCATGAAAAGTGGAAACCATATCTATCAGTTCTGGCCCCAGTTTGTATCTGGCTGCTATAGTCCACCCTACTCAGATGAGGAGAGCATGTGGCTGATCAGCTGATCAGGGCTGGTGCAGCTGGAGTTGTCTGCCTGAACTAGCTCCACAGGCCTCGCCTCATTTGCATTGGAGCACTTTGCATATTTTAAAGTACTTACTGTTTACACAAAGTTCTTCATATATCTAGCCTCCAATTTTCTCTCCAAGGCACCAGATTTCTATATTTTTACTTTAAAATTGGACCCCCCCTCCAGGTTCAGAGGCTTTCTCTTTTTTCACCATACGTCTGTTTGCATCCTTGTATCTTAATGGAAAAATGTCAAAAAGTCATTGGTTCTAATTGTGGATGTTTCGTAGTGCTCTTTGACACGGTCATAGTAAAAGGAATATATTTCAATTCTGCATTGTAGTTTGTGCAAGACAGGACATCTGAGGATAAAAACTTTGGATCATTTGAGTGAAAACTTTAGTGCAGCAAAAATTCACATGTCAAAATTCATCATATTCAGACTCTTTGCGAAATATACCTACCCTCCATGATCAAATCCACTGATTATAGTGATTCCAGTGGAATAAACTGACGTCTGCCTAACCACACTGCTGCTATGCCATACATACTAATGTTATCCTTTCAATGGTGATGGGGAAAAAATGTGCAAATATGTGTGAAAAATATATCAAAACAGTATATCAAATATCCATGGAAGTGTAATCCACTACCCTGCTTACAGCACACACACACACACACCAAGAGAAGAGAAAGAAACACATTCACAGGCTCAACTCTGTATCTCGCTCTGAGGGATGTAGAGGGGTAACTGATCCCTGCTTGGCCACAGACCAGAGCCCAGATATTGATTGATCCACAGTCTGTGCTGCAGCTGCATCTGATACTCCTAAGTGTTATTCCACTGACTGAGAGTTTCATTCAAGACTAGTGGATAGGATATGCACAGGCCCCACAGCATTTCTGATGGGTTTCTGCGCTCGATTCACTGTGACCACTCACATAAAACAAACCTGGCAACGCAAACACAGGCATCTTCATTATTGTGTAGAGATGAAGCATTTAGTTGTGTATAACCCTGGTTCTGGTCTAGACAGTTGTCATTAAGTCTCCAACTGTACATATTTTATCACAGTGTTTCTTAGGCCAGAGTAAAACACTGGCTTTGGAGTCAGGGAGACCCAAAGTGTGTGTGTGTGTATCACAGGAGCGCAACCCCTTATCACCCCTTCTTACTTAGTGCTCTCTCCCTCATTCAACTCTACACACACCTTACAGTAATAATCGTTCTGCTTATTAATTGTGCAGAATAATATAAATATCAGATGCTTCTGTTTAGCGAGACAAGGAGGGGAAAATGGCTCCCAATTAGCTCAACTTTCAAACTTTGGCCACCATTACCCCCCCCACCTTTTTTTTGTTTTCGAGAACTTCCCCCTCGTAGCCTCTAGCTAGGGGTGAGTGTGTATGTGAGCTTGAGCTTGAGGGTCTGGCACTAAGAGAACCAATTAAAACCAGTGCCGGCAGCTAAGGACCAATGGGAGCAGGGCACCAACGCACTTCCCCACCATCGACGAGGTAATGCAAACCAGATGCAGCTAGGGAGTGTGTGTGTGTGTGTGTTGCTTGGTGAAGTCTACTGTATGGGTTTTTGAAAATGCCTCTTTGCTGATACACACTTTCTTCTTTGTGTGTGTAATGAACATTTTTTACCATTTTTTTTGAAAGAGATGCAGAGCTCGCAGTTTTATTTATGAGGAAACCAAGGAGTGTAAGAGAGCCTCACATAACAATAATGTGGTAAAAGAGACGTATCCCTTCATCTGAAATCAATAAAATATAGTATCTTGCCATGTTGGCTACATACTTGCTGCAGTAGGGAGACAAAATGCCTGTATTTTAAATCTTAGCATCAGTGTTATTATCCAACTATAATATATAATAAGATATAGTAAAGTGTCAGGATTCTTAGGATTCATTTCCATAAATCCACATCTGTTTCAAAATCATCAAATTTAAACTTGCAGTAATCAATAAGTAATGTTGTTATTGTCTGCATTGAAGACCAACCAACAAATTAATTAAAAGATAATTTATTGAAGACAGAGACAAATCACACACACACATAAGATAACACATTAAACCTGTTTCTATGCAGATGATATACTCCTATTCCAAAAAAGACAGAAAAAAAGAACTTAACAAATGCACAACTGCAACCTCCAACCTTAATTATGTTTTAAACTGGAATTAATCCACCATCTGTCCAATAAATGGAGATGGTTCTCTTACACAGATCCCTGTACCCACTGTCACTACTTGTAATACGATATATATAGATCAAAAAAAATTCTAATCCAAGCTGTCAGTAGTTCAGTCTGAACTTGGCTGTGCTACTTGAAACAAGACAACCATTTAAATTGATGGGAAACTAATCTCCATTACAATATGCAGTTCATCACAATGAAGATGAGTTTTGTTCTGTTGGAGGTTTCTTCCTCTTACTCAGTGCGTGTGTGTGTGTGTGATACTTAGAACGATATCACCTTGTTATGGCATAAAGCTTCATATTTCTAAGAAAACTGATCCCAGAACATAAATAGCCTGCAGAGTTTACCCTCATTTAGAAAACAAGCAGTTAACCAAACAGCTCACCTCTGTGGTTTGGGTTTTATATTGACAAAAATAAGAGCCATGATTGCTATGAAATCATACACTGTCAACACTGGTAACAGCAGGGAGGAAACACTGGACTCTCACTTTTCCCCCGTCTCTGTTTTTATCATGCTGTTCTTAAGCTTTACTGAGAATGGAACAGATGCCCGGAGAAAATATCTGACGTCCCCTCCAGGCTTGCAGTTTGAACCAAGATGGAGTCTTGAGATGCTTTCAGTACTGCTGCACTTTGGGGATGATTAAACTCAGTCACTCGCAGACACACACACATTGCAGCTGTATACTACATGATAGATCTCACTTGCCCGCAAAGCAGCTGAAGCTGAGATAAAGTGGATCAATCTGTGCATGTGCTTGTGTTTGTGGATGTATTTGGCTCTTCCGCTCTATCGGTCATATTACAGTCTGAACACGGCTCACAGGAAAAACAGGGAGCTGTTTCTGATTACATCCGCAATGATAATCATGTTGTTTGATTGTGTTTTCTTTCAACATGTAAGCACTGAATTTCCACAAATACACAAGAAACAATGGCAACTTCTAACAGCTCTGCAGTCATCCGTTCACAGATGTATAATTGCAGTGATGAAAAGCAGAGACACTTCACGGTTGCTCTGTATGTCAACTGATTCACCTCATTTACAGGGTTTGACTGACTTTGGCAGATTTCATTAGACAATCAATAGTTTGGTATTCGTAGATGGAGGAAGAAGTCTGAGGCGAAGAGAGGCAGTGAAGCGTGCATGAAAATAAGCAGCAACCCCTCATGTGATCGCTGGGAGGACTTGTACAGAGAGGATGATGCAGAGAGGAATGGACAGAAAGAGACAGGCGTTGAAAAGGAGGGAGAGGGATGAATAGAGACGGAGATAGAAAGTGACAGTCAGACAAAGAGGTGGAGCGACTTTCGACTTCATCGTCCATCTGTGGATGCTCATGACGGATAAGAGATGGAGATAAGAACTCCTGACCTGTGAAAGTGCAAGAAATGTATTTGTTTGCAGTTCCATTGTGTTTGCCTGTCCTTAAGGAAACAGCATCCTCCTTCTCTTTGCACCTGTGGAAATCCTTTCCAATCTTGACCTTTTTAGATATTCATTTCCACATTCCAAAAAGGAGTCGTGTCCATCTGTCCCTTCAATTACAGGAGATTACATATTGATCACTGTGTGCCATAAATCCATACAGGTATATCATCGGTTATCGACTTGGTATCAGAATCTTCTCTAGCAATTTGCCTACGTTTTTCTGAGCCAGTGTTTTCTTCACTTTACCAGCATGAACAAAGTCCTTGTCTGTAATATAAATCAGATTGCCGGCTGTGGTAAACATGCTACTTGTAAAGTTGGGCGGGTTGTTCATAAAAGAATTTAAAGCCCCTGAGAACACAGTTTTAAATTGTCAGTTTTTCTCGGTAACGTTACATGTTCATCAATAAACAGGCCACACAGTTAAAGCTAGGTTAGGTGTTATTTAAGAGATGTGAAAAAATAAAACTCAATTTCGAAATTCATCCGACCTTCCTGAAGAGAACTGTGACCTCACATAACCCCTGTGCTTGGACAGATTTGATTGACGTTGCAAACAAAACAACATGATTTTCATTGAATTGTATTGAAATGTCACTGAATTCATCTTTTACCAGCAGAACCACACCCATTTGAAACCAGTCAGAAAACCAGACAAGAACACAAATAGAGCAATTTCTCATGAAACCGACTGAGGAACCACCGTCCCTCCAGTTGTCTTGAGGTTCAATAATATCCACTCTCACAAAGACCTTTATCCTTCAGGGGGAGTGAACGCAGACCATGATCGGTCCAAACATTCACAGCAAATGGTTTTGGCTGGTTTGGCTAACCAAATCCAGACCTGCTACGGAGCACAACAGCAGATTATTATGTAGAGATCTAGAAAGGTCCTAAAGCATCCTCCAGATCCAGAGAAGGTCCCTCTTATTGTTGGTCTGAGACTTTCCAGGCAAGGGGTTTACTTACTAGTTCCACAAAGTGCATATACTCAGTAATATGACAACCATAGCCTTATTACTTGGAGAGGCTTTTGCTTATGAATCCAAGCTTAGTTTTCCAAGCAACTGACAGAAAGGCTCTTGTGGTTCTGAGATGATTTTAAAAAACAAAACAAAACACAACAACAGGAAGAAAGATTTTATCCACCCTTCACCCTCCTCCCCTCTTCCTGTCACATGCTGGCCTTTGCTTTCAGCTCATTAACCAGCGCGGTTTCAGAGTTTCTGACGAGCCTGACGGTAAATCCAAAAGCTTTATGAGAACCCTCTGTTAATTAGGATTCACCTTGTGCATGGTGGATTTTTCTCTAAATCTTGTGTCTTGGTGTGGAAACAGATGCTTGTTGACCTAATGGAACAGAGTTTTAGTCTCTAAGCATGTTTCATCCCTGCACTGGAAGCACGCTGTACGCCTCAGGCGCCCGCTGCTTAGGCAAGACAGAAGACTGATTGTAGTGGTGTAACGGTACATATAAATGTTGGCAGACAGTGACTTCCACCTTACAGTTGTGCTCTATAAGCCTCTTAGTTTGGCTGTGGCGATATTAAAGCTGCCTTGATGGTATATGGAAGAGTTACCAATAAAAAAAGGAGTGCATGCTGTTGAATTAATTTGGACCAATGAGGAGGTGATAAGTAGATGCATAAATGTCAGTGTTTTGTATAATATTGGCTCGGTGTGAAAGGATATAAAGCTGTTTTCACACTGCATATACTACACATGTCACCATTCATTCCCTAAAACAGCTGTTTCTATGTAGATTGTGTGCGTACAAGCGCAGGTAAACAGCATCCGCTTGGCAAGATGACGATGAGACCACATCTTCCTCTCCTTCTCCACCAGAGAAAAGGGAATGAAAGGAGGAGAGATGCAGTGTGTGATAGAGAGATGTGAAGTCCCAGAGGAGGAACAGTGGACCAGGCGGTTTAATGAGAACCCTGGCTCTAATGCAAATGGGAATTGATTACCACTGCCACGGTGTCAGGGGATACTTAGTCTTAACAGGAGGAGAATGTTCTTCTGTGTGTGTGTTTGCATGTGTGTGGGCATGGATGTGTGTTTATCATTTGTCTATCTTCCAGTCAATACACTGTCTCTTCCTTCTGCTTTACTTGTCACTTTATGAACAAGCTCTAATTATACTTTTGTCATCTCTGATGGATTTTTGATGCCTTTGAGTACACATCTTTCTTTTTCCTTTTTTTTTTAAGTTCCTCCCACACCGAGAATGACTTTGTGTAATTGTGTGAATATTTATGTGAGGCCTCATGTTAAAAGAAGCTCGCCGAGGCTTCTGGGTAGCATTTAGAAAAAGAAAAAAAAAATGGCACCGGAGCAGGGCCCCTGTTGATCAATCTGCTCCACTGTGCCACTGCAAATAAACACATTTCTGCCCTCAGCTCGTGACTGCGCTGAGACGGCTGCGCTGGAGGAAAGCTTTGACAAATGGAATTGTATCTCTAATTGGATGTACATGGCTATTGAAAACACACTTACAGGGTTACAGTAGTGGACAAAATATCTGCTCTAATGAGGCAGAAATGCTAAAAATTATAAGTCACAGAGAAGGTCGTGGCCCAGAGCTTTAGTTAACACCAGTACGACCTTTAAATGATTCGTAAAATTGATCTTTATGGAACATCCAATCACTCGGTCACACTCTGTCCTCTCGCCTCTTTCTTCTCCTTTTTTTTCCCCCCTCAAAGCCAACAGGCCTTTAAAAGTTAGCAAAGTGGCCTTCAGCTCTCGTTTGCAGATGGATCACTCATTAGGAGCTCCATTAGCGTCTTCTGTTGTGTGATCCCACTGAATTAGTCGCAATCAAGCCGTCTCACTGATGTTAATCTGAAACAACTTAACGGGGTTAGTCTAGCTGTTACTGGCACTTCGATTAAGAGCTGCATGACTCGCTAAAACAGCCCTCGCCTTTTGAAACTGTTATTCAGAAGACAATAGCTCAGTTGCATGAGGAAACGGATGATTTGGAGGTTTTCATGTTGCTGTGCCTCTCGACCCTGTTGTCTTGACAGTGGGAGATTAGTATGTAGCAGTTTGGCATATTTACGTAAATTAAATTTTATGTAATTTCAACTAGGCTATTTCATAGGGACTGTGTATAATAGATGTTTAATATAACTGATCATAGGTCAGTGTTTGGCACTCACTAAGCTCGAAGCATTTGGATGCTATTGAGAACATGACGGTTAATCCACAACATACACCTGCATTACTGAGAGGAACCAATAAGGGATTTACTGTGGTCCGCTGGGATTAAACTCTCTTCACCAGGGAAGCAGAAATAAGGATTGCATGGTAATGTCAACACAGAGGTAGCCAGATATGGTAAAGCAAAGGACCAGTGGGTTTCAGGGGACAATTCTCACTGTTGATGCATAACTCCATAAAATGACACAAGTTTTTCACTGACAAAATTAATGTGATTTTTCTCTTTGACGACGTGTAGTTTAGTCTAGCCACGCAGCCACTGGTAATTTAACTGCTACTTGCTAAGTGTGTTTACTGTTCCATTAAATCATATAAGAAGGCAACGTTTATTAAGTAAGGTAAATAAATACACTAACTTTTCATTATTTATGTATGTATTTATCTTACTTTTATTAATTTGTTAAGATTTTGCTCTTTTTGCATAACCTGTGATGCACATCTAACACACGCACACACTGCTTGTGTACACTTTTTATTGACCATGTTGACTGTCTTACCTTACACTGGCCCCTTGCAGATGTGACTGGCAGAACGCCTCCATCAGATTCTGCATCCTCTTGGTTAGAGGTTGAAAACATATTAACGCACGTTCCCCGCACAAACTTCCAAACAATAGCGTGATGCTTCAGTTATCTGGCTCTCTCGTAGGACATTGATGGCCATCAGCCAACCACTGGTATTTACTCAGCACCCATTAGATCTGATTGTTAGCCTGTGTGGCTAATTAGCATTCCCCAGCTGGCTCTTTCTCTCTGTTATTAGGCTCTCTTATCCAGCAGCCGCAACAAACTGTAATGTGCATCAGCGCTCATTGACATCCATGTTTAGCTCCATGCCTGTTAGCACTGAAGATGTCTCACACGAGCTTGGACACTTTGTTGATCAGATCCCAGGCCTGTGCTATGAAACAGGATCGGAGTTTAGTTGGCAAGGTAACTTCAGGTTTAATCCTGGGTTTTCAGGATTACAGAAGTGGTTTACTTCCTAAATCACCATGGTAACTTGTACTACATACCTGATACCTGCGCTGGTGATCAACATGAATAAATGCGCCGCCTACTGATTAAGCAGTTCTCTTGAGAAATGACATCATCAGTGGAGCTCAGTGTGCAGACAGAGAGAGGGTCTGTTAAGAAGGCTCAAGGACAGAGACCAGGAAACCCCTCTCACTCTCCCTGAAGAGTTTTTTATATGAGTGGCCAGCAGAAGTGTGATCCCATGAAGCCGGGCCCACTCCTGCCGCCTTTGCTTCATTTTTGGCTGCAAGCAAGAACAAAAAGCCATTATATAGTGCTTTTGTACACTGATATCATCCTGCAACAGAAGCCAAGTGAATCAAAGCCTTGTGCTTGTGGTACTTGTAAGATATGAAAATAATCCTCGTTACCATTTGAATTATGTGTTTTATATTTAGTCTTTTTTTGCTCCAAGTCTATTTGACACTACCGAGGTTGCAGCCGAAAGACTGAGCCTAAAATTGTCGTACGTGCCACAAGAAGACATCTAAGCAACACATTAATTTCATAGAATACACAGTGTAATTATAGTCAGATCTTTTATGGCTATATTTTAATCCCATTAATTTATGCATTCAGACAGTCAGTGGTTTTTCTTCCAGCTGCTCTTTCTGTATTTTGGCGCTGCAACTGTTGCCTTTAGCCTGACATGTTAAACTTCTTCATATATTATCGGTTGCTCTTCCTCTTCATAAAACGTACTTGTCTATTTGCAGCCATTTCCTGCAAACACAGCCCCTTTTATGTGAACGTGCTAACTTCTTGGCATCCCCAAGTGCCAAAGTTTATAACAGAAGAACTGTATGGCCAAAATGAATGTACGAGACATCATTTGAAAAGCAGCTGAACGTGTGTTTTCTAGCATTGGTTTATTTTTTCCCCTCGCCTAAAAGCAGCCTAAATTTGCTTAAACAGTCATATTTGATCAACAACAACTTGGTCATACTTTGTGCAAAGCCAGTGAAATTAGCCACATCACTTCCACATCTTGTAAACAACACCTGTGTAAAATTTCAGCCCTCTCAGTCTAACCTCATGTGAACTATTAACATATTGGCACTGACTATTGATATTTTGGTAGTTGCTCTGACACTTGTGTCCCAGAAGCTCTCCAAATTGTGCCAAATGCTTTTACTCACTACTGAAACATCGGAAAAACATTTGATGAAGATAAAGCCTCTTTCCAGCCTTTCCATCCATTTTCCGTGTTCCATCAACTTCCATGTTGCATTCAAAGTGATTAATTTTTACTCAAAGGTCCCACAAATATAGTTTTACTTGTTTGATCGACGAAAAAATGTCAAAGCGCACACCAGGGTCATGCACAACAGAAAAAAGAACCAGGTGATCTCTGCAAACCTTGGTTGACCTATCAAGTTAGTAACCACAATTGTATGTGCACATGGCATGACTGCAGCCACAGGTCTCTGATCAGGTTACACATCTGCCATCAAACCATGGCTTCTCATTGCAGTTGACAGGTGGGCTGTATTAATGTGCATCAGGATGGAGACAGAAATCCAGAAATCCAGGTGTTCTCCATCACCCAGACCAGCTCTGGCCGTGCTCAGATCTGTTGTCGGCCACATTAACAGGTGTTAACGCAACATGTCTCGAAACCTCACACAAAACAGATCACACCGACATCAAACCAATGCAAATCAAACAGGTGGTACACAGTTTGGACAATAACACCCGAAATAAATGCAACCGCGGATGTGACAGGAAACATCTGAAACAAAGAGTTCACTCTCTTTTCAAAGGCTGTGTGTGTGTGTGTGTGTGTGTGTGTGTCATTTGAGGTGGTGATATGTTCTGTTTGGCAATGAGATGTTCCAGTGTGTGTATGAGTGGAACATTTGAGCAGAGGTTTTAATTCATCCTCAGCTAAATCGCATCTGGGGAACCAGGTGGGAAGAAGCCACTATAGGGAGTCATCTCTCCTTCCAAGCATGAATGCAGAGTCATTATAGCATCGTATTAAAAATTGATGTTTTGTTGTTTTTTTCTGCAAATGAACTGACTGGATGAACATGGTGGTTAGATAAAGCATGAGAAGAGACTCTATAATGAGCTTCTATTTGTGTCTCTCTTTTTAAAAGTACTATTTGATTGCTCCTGAGAACTCCCCGGCTCCCTGGTGTTTGTCGCGGATCTGTTGTGTCCTAATTGTTCTGTACATCGGCTTCTGTATCTTGCTTCCCTCTTGCTGGTCCGTTTTGTTTTCTGTGTGAAAAGCACATTGTTTGTGCTTTGTGCACCTGGGAAGGCATCGACCACCTCACACAGTGCAGCCCAGGCCCCCCAGAGAGCTGGCTGCTCCTCATCCCTCCTATACCTTTTATTCCCCTGCTCCCCTTCTCACTGATGACCCTCAGTCTACTCTGCCTAACAATCTAATAAACTCTTATAGCTGCTCCATTCCTCTTCGGGTCATAACTTCCTTCTTTGACCCACAATGTCATTGCTTTGGTAAAGTTTGTACAAAAACTTTATCGTCATAATCTTTATAATTTCAGTCTTTGTCATGACACTTACTTTACCTGGGGGTCATGTGAGGAAGTCATATATTATGTAGTTGGTACATTACCAGTTCAGTTATATGTTGCTGTGCTCAGGGCCACAGGAAAACGCGTTTCAGACACTCACCAAAACAATCTAACATCTATTTACATACACAACATCAAAAATATTTTCTGCAGTTAAACTTGTTAATGTGCAAGGATACAATAGTTCAGGAGTCGCAGCCTATAACCTTTCACGACATATTGATTTATTGACACACATATAGATCTGTCAGTGCTTGGTTCAGATGCACTGCACATTGTTTATGTCTTTATGGTAATTGGGTAATAATATGTGTGACAGAACATCATAAACATCCATGTAAGCTCTGGAAACAATCCCAACATTGTAGTTATAATCACAGTGAAGATAAGATCTGCTTGGTAAGTGAGTGTTGGATATCTGGACATTTACAGAAATTTGCTAGTCAGAGTGACCAGTGATTTTCGTGGCTGTGGGTGGAGTGTATAGTATAGAGTAGGAACTCTGGGAAGTTAAGTTCAGTTTACTCAATATGCTGTGCATGGGAGAAACTTTCTCTGCAAACACTGTGTAAACACTGTGTAAAGTGGATGTAAAGTACTTTGAGGTAGATAACAAATGGTTTCATATTATTAATGTATAATAGTAAATTGGCAAGAACTTAGATCAGGTAATAGAGTGAAGGTTTAAATTGAAGTTAATAGCAGGAGGCATGACGTCCTTAGTGGAAACCAAGTGCAATGAACTGACAGTGTGGATGTTCTGCGCTAAAAACAGATATGAAATACAAGAACAAACTGTCATACAGACAGTTTAATTGCATAAATATTGATTTTTACTAACTGCATTAAAAACACATAGGTTCAGTTTGACTCCCTCTGTTCTTCCCCTCTTTTTCCCTCTCCCTCTGTCCGTCTGTCTCTCAACAGAGCTGTGTTTTGAGTCTGTCTTCATGTTTGTTTCCTATTGTTTGGATTTTCCTCTTTCACTTTCAACTCTCTCCATACATCTTTCTTTCCATCCACTTCTTTTTTCCCCTGGCACTCACTGGTGTTCCCTCATTACTGGGGTTCGCCGACAGCTGCTTCCCGCTTCCCTGCTTCCCCCCGTGAGGCCTGCACATGGATTTAGTGTATGTGTGTGTGTCTGTGTGTATTTATTTGATAAGGAGTACATTAGTTTTTTGTTTTTTGTTTTTTTCTGGCTTGTTTGTTATTTTAGAAAATGCAAATCCTACATTATCTCTTACTTTGTATGTAAGAAGAAACACTTTGAAGCGATTTGTCTCGACTTGAAAAGACGACTTACAACTGTGTTTACAAATGTAAGCACTAGTATGAGCTGACAGCCCATCTAGGTGTGACTTATTCATAACCAAATCCCATCCCAAGACTTTCTTTTCATTTAAATTAAGGATGAAAACAACCAGCCAGAGCCCTCATCACTGTAAAGAACAACCATTGATTCTCTCTGCGAGTGTATGTTTGTGTAATCACAGCCATATGTGTCCACATTCCTGTACTGTATATAACATCAGCACACACACATAGATCGCAATGCCCAAACACAGAGATGCTGACTCCCATCACCATAGAAACCAGCTCCTGGCCAATAAGAAAGAGGTGCCTGTAAACATTTTCCTTGTTGTCAAGGGGAAGTGGACACCGCTCGCAAGCCACGTACTGTTTCTGATTTTAATAGTCAGCATGTATGTGTGTGTGCATGTGTGTGTTTGTGTGTGTGTGACCTTAGATGTGCAGCCTGGGAGTGCGTGACAGAGGGAGAGGAGATCTGGGGGTGGCATTATATTGATACCAGCAACACTTGCAGTGTGGTACGCTCTCAGCTGGAGGAATGCTCTGGACTGTGGGAGCTGTGGTTTGGATGGGACCGGATCAGGGCTTTGTATTGGTGAAATAGGTCTGAGAGAAGGTTATTTAGGGATACTTACTGCATTCACACTTACATGTTGTGTTAATGGTTGACAGTGGGCGGGGCCAACACTCGGCGCTGGCGATATCGCCCCAGTGACAAGAACCCGCTGCACCGATCAACTTCCACTCAGTGTTGACTCCCAGTGTGATCCTGGACCTGCACCCACCCGGCTCTCTTCGGATATTAGCAACGTGATTTTGATTGGCTAACACCCATGCTGGAACATTTGTATAAACGTGATTTGATTGGCTGACATCTGCGCTGCCGTGTGAAAAACAGAAAGTTTTGAGTCATCCAACACTTTATATCCACAAGGCAGATTGGCAAAGCTTTTAGAGTCACAGGGGTTTATGGGCTCCTTCTCTCACACACACTCTTCGCCTACCGCGCTCTCCCTTTCTGAGAAGCTATTGGAGCCTATAGCCATGGCTTATTTGCTTTGTATAATGGGCTGCTTAGTGCCAGAGGATTGGCTTGGCTTGGCTCGGAGGGGAAACCAGAGGAAAGAAGAAAGTGGAGTCAAGGGAGGGAGGTAAAGCAGAGTTGTGTTCAGTGAAGACTGCTGATCTAGGCCTACGCTTCCATAGCTCTTTACTGTAATGACTGTAAGTGTATTTGTGCGTGTGTGCGTGTGTGAGCATGAACTAGTGGTCGCAAGTGGCAGCCAAGCGGAGATTGAGGGATACTTTGACTGCACAGAGAACCAGACAAAACTCAAAACACACCAGACATTACACCACACAGGCCCACTTATTTACTATACTGACAGAGAGATACTGTATATTTAGTACTGTTACTTCCATGTGCGGACAAGAATCTGCTCATACACTCACATTGTGGAGACTGACATCTCACTGAAGAAGAAAACAACTGTCCCTAAAAGGTAAACAGTTCAGGGTTAGACTTTTGGTTCAGCTTTAAGTGAAGTTGAGGGTCAGGGATGTGGTTAGGTGTGTAATGCTGAACTTTCTATCTACTATCAGTTAGATCTTACATTTCTGGTAAAATGACCTTTACCTCTCAGGTGGATCATCTCCAGCATATATAGCCACAAACTGTGTGTTCTTTAAAAGAAACGTTCAGAGAGGAAAGGCAAGTGGCTCGTCACAGAAACCCCAGGTTTCAGAATTCACTGAGCAATAACCCAGTTTACAGTGTTTACAGTTTTGAGTTTCACAGAACAATCTTAATTCAAGGCCGACTTTGTGGCCTTTTCCGGAGCCTCAGCAACAAGTCATGTTCTTTTTCTTTTATTATATTTTTAAGTTAAGAAATCCTAAAGTGAGGGAGCATCAGGTGGCTCAGTGGGTAGAGCAGGCATCCCATATGCAGAGGTTACAGTCCTCACTGCAGCCAGCCTCAGATTGAATCCCGCATGGGGCGGCCCTTTACTGTATGTCCTTCCCCCTCTCTCTGCCTCCCCATTTCCCATGTCTCTCTCAACTGTACTATCAAATAAAGGCAAAAAGTCCAAAATATACTTAAAAAAAAAATCCTAAAGAGAGGAAGTGGAGATTTTATTTTTACATCAGTGGTACAAAATATCTATACAAATCATAGCCAGTAACCCAGAGTGTTATTTAACAACCAAAGGGAGGTGTATCTTTATATTGACCTTCTTTCTGTGTGTGTACATCACACAATCTTTTTGTCTCTGAGTTTAAACAGGCCTTCCTGTTGATGATGCTGATTGCTAATCAGCTTTTCTGAATGCTCTAAATATTTGACCTGTATCTCTATGTCTCTGTGTGTGTGTGTGTGTGTGTGTGTGCGCGTAGACTACAGTAGCGTGTCTCCACTAATTTTACTAATATTAGCCCGGGTTGTGTTCCAGGGCCAGATCAGCTGCATTGATAACACTGACCTCCTGTTAATCATGCTGATTCTGGCGCCGAGCCGCATTTTTCTCATGTCGTAATTTCCCTCAATTTGCATATTTGTAGATCAGTCATTCTTCTCTTTCTTTTTTTCTTACTGTTTTTCTAAAGCTTTTCTTCATCCTCTCCTTCTAGCTAGCTGACCTCTCACTAACCTGTTAATGCAACATGTGGTGTGTTTCTCTTTGCTCTCTCCGTTTGTTTGCTGTGGCATTTAACTGGATTTCCTCAGACACTCCGATGTGTGTTTCTCTCTCTCTGTCTGAATGTGTGTGTCTGTGTCTGCCTTCGATGCTAATTCCACAGAATGGAGGGAGGTCTCTAAAAAAAAACTTGAAGCTCATGAATGAAATGGCAGCAGTCACAGAGATGAGACTGGGCGAGGGAGCTAGACTGGAACAGACGGAAAGAGTGAGAGAGAGAGACTGAAACACTGCCTGACCTATGAACTGACTTAACTCTCTGTATCTCTCTCTGTCTCACACACACACACACACACACAGTTGTTCCTGAGCTTTCCTGAGAATGTGCTGTGTATATATATATCTGTCAACCCACAACAGGTCTGTCAGCCAGTAGCAGTCATTAGTGGTGATGTCATACTGTCTGCAATTGGGTGTGTGTTTGGTAAAAATCACTGCTGGGGATTAAAGCCTCACAGGCACTTAAGATCAATTATTCATCTTTCATCTCTCTCTGTCCTTCCCTCACGTTTTGCCTGTTTAATTGCTCTTCTCCCAGCTCTTTCTTTTCATAAGTCTTTTTCTTTTTTTTTTTCTTCCTCAGTCAAAGCGTGGACATGAAATATGAGCTGTGAGTGTGTGTGTGAGTGAGTGTGTGAGTGTGTGTGTGCTCAAAACACATGAGCACATATTGGAGTGATTTCTGCAGAAGGCCATCTTCTCTTCAGACATCTAATATATATTCTTTCTTTTCCCCTGGGCTGTTAATGCTCTCACTGACATATGAGGTATAGCCAAACACCTGTATACACACATACATGCATACACACACACACTTGCCAGTACATCTCTCATAATTAGGATGACAGATACGGTGCTGTAACCTGTCTGACGGACACACGTTTGCTAATTCACAGCCTTGGGACCACTTCCTGGCTGCAGCTCTCTCTCTCTCTTTCTCTCCCTCTCTCTCTCTTTGTCTCTCTCTTCCTCTAAGTTACTCTGTTGCAGATGTGGAAACAGATTTTTTAATTCAATGCATGAAGGATTACACATCACATATTTTGTGGCTTAAGGCCTGGTCACAGGTGAAGGTTGCGGAGCGATGTGCACCACATCTGATTAGTGAGTCAGAGGAAACACTTGGTTTTACTGTTTGTTGATTAATGGACCAGAAATATGACTCATGGAGACGTTAACGCTATAGGTCTTTTCATCCAGAAACTGCAGCCCTTGCATGAAGCTGAGTTTGTTTACAGGAGGGTCTTACTGGCTTCAATATGGAGATGACGTCCTGTGGTCACAGCTTCTGGTTAAATCCATGAGGGCTTAGTTCAGCACTGAGAGCATTAAGTGCACGAGGGCTCTCCGTACGCACACTTTCTTTAAGTCCGTATATTTCTTTTGGCCTGAGGGAATTACCCACAGTTCATTCTGTTGTGATGTTTAACACATGCTTACTGGGGTTACCAGGGGAAGTGTTAAGAATAATGATAAACAACCAACCTAAGACAGGGGAAAAAAAGAAGATATAAGAAGAACTTTCAAAAAAATAACATGAAAGAAAATCCAAACAATATTACAAGGGGGAAAAACAAGTTTGTCTAAATCTAATTTGGTTTGGCTCTTTATGGTATAAACACTGAGCTCACTGGTAATTACAGACTTCATAGCCAGAGCTGTGTGAAGCTATTTGTCCTTCATGGTGATAAATTCCAAATATTCATCAGCTCTTAACCAACACATTTCTTTTAACAATCAGAGAGCAAACCAAGGAAATGGACAATAATCAAAAGTATCCAGGTGTACACAGCATGATTTGGTGTCGTCAACATAATGTGATAATGTCACAAAGTGCTGTCTCATTTCTCTTTAGACCAATTTCAGCCTCACACTCAATCACATGAGCCTGTTAGGATTCAGGACTGAGACCTTCAGGGAACAGTGGGATTGGGTTGTTGTTTTTATTTTCTTCTTCAACTCTTTTCTCATCTTCTTCTTCTGTTTACTTAAACAGTGGTTGGCATCCATAAATGTTTCATCATCGCCGGCTACTGGATCGCCTGTGGTCCTCCTACATTAGTGATTTCTTGTGTGGCAGAACAACCCGGTAGAGCCTCAAATGATGACACACCAACTGGAAATGAAAAGCACAGCTGCACATTTACAGACAAAAGTCACTCTTTATTCATTTTTGCTGTGTGTTTTAACGAGTTACGTGCATTCATGAATAGTTTTGAGAGGACTTTAACACCATAATGGAGGATTATTTGTGAGTAAGCTGGAGCTCATTGTGATGCTCCAGGGTAGAAACAGAGCTCTCTGTGCTCTGAATGGTTGAAGATGTTGTTCAGATCAAAGTCAGACACATCACAGCTTCTCCAAGGCGTCACTCAAACTTCTGCTGTGTAGCTGCAACAACTCTGCTCCATCACCGCAGCTGCAGACGCCACGGCAACAGAGTTGCGACTCCACAATACTTCCCAGTGAAACTCTGTGTTGCTTAGCAACTCGGAGTCCGCAGTGGCAAGATACAGGAGAGTTTCCTGACTGATGAGAAATATGCCTGTGTTGTGTGTGTAGATGAAGTGGCTATCAGGAACCCTCCTTTGTACACACATTTCATATGTAAAACTTGACTGCAGAGCAGCAGCTGTTGACGCCCTGCCTGCGTCTGCAGCTGGACTGCTGCTGGAACATAAACTGGCTTTGTTCTGAACATTGATGAGGGGAGTGGATCGTGAAATCAGCCTTTCTTTGGCTGCCTTCACATAAAAATTGATATCTCCATACAGTCCCCATTGTGTCAGTATAATGGCTTGGTACTGTATACTCTGTGCATCCATATTCATGAGCAAGGAGCATGAAACAAAGTTGCTGCCTATTTAAATGGACAGCATCTTGCAGTGAGGGCTGGGTTTATCAATAATGTAAGATGGTAAAAGTTTAATGGTGTTT
>OMNW01020755.1:5830-37112 GCA_900303245.1 Selene dorsalis
TAAGAGGATAGAAGTCTTTTTTTTTTTTTTTTCCATTTCTCAAACATTGTGCATACGCATTCAGGATGGTCCTGGGATCTTTCACAGGTGATGAGCTACACCTAAAGTGTTCCTGTCAAATTCAGCTTGCCGATCAAAGATCAGTTATGATAGGCTACAGCAGCATTACACACATGCAGAGCATAGTGTAAAGTCAACATGCACGTTAAAAAATAACTTAATTCCAAAAGTCCTTACTGTTTACACTAATTTACTGAGATATGCTGTAAGTTTGAGAGGTTTGTGACTGAATATTTTAGATTAGTAGAGCAGCTCCTTTCAGGAATAGTGTGGTTTGTGTGTGTGTATGGAAAGAGAGAGTGAGAAAGGTTGGTGGAGTGGAGTTAGCACTTACAAGTGTAGCTGTGAATGTTCAGTTTGCTGAATGTGCATCTTTAGGCTGTTTGTCAGTAAAAAAAACGCTACAGTAGTTCCCATGTCTTCAGACTGAGCCAGGAAAGATCAACAACACTGAGGCTGGAAAATACAGGATTGTACATTATCGTTAGAGCGAGGCGTTGTCAGTTGATAGTAAATGCTTTGAAGATTTCCATAGACATCATTTCTTATTTTCATCTAAACAGAGGAAGCACAAAATCATGAGAAAAGAAAGGCCCTGGATTTATTGTATATGTATTTTTTTGCTGGTGTTGTAAATATCTAATTTGTATACTGTGCAGGTGTTTTTTTGGATCTGGGTAACAACTGGGATTACAACTTTGTGGACTTAAGCATATACATATCTATTTACTTCATTACATCTCCCTGACAGTACTCAGCAGGGTTCATAAAATGTGATGCCTTGTTAACTATAATAACCTAGACTGAAAATAAAGATGGATGCAGCTTCTGTGACATCATCCATGGGTTTCTGAAGAGTGGTTTTGAAGCTCCAGGTGGGTTGTTCATCCATTCCCATCGTGCCCGTTCCTGACTGTGTTGAACTCCCAGCTAATACAAAAAGCAGCTGAGACAGGTGCGTTATACAAAACATCCGCCCCTGTACAGCTGTAATGAAGGAGGAAATTAGCTGTAGAGGCCAAAACAGTTTTTTGTCCATCCTCCATTATCTTACTGCAATCTAGGTAGGGTCACGGTAGCAACAGGCTAAGCAGGAGGTCTCCCTCTTCCTGACAAAGCTTACTAGCCCTTCTCTGGGGGAACCCAAATTGTTCTCAGGTCAAATGGGACTGTAATCCCTTCAGCGAGGTCAGGGCCTTCCACGAGTCTCCTCCAGTTGGATGTGCCTGAAAGAGCTCTAAAGAACCACATAAACTGGGTCTATCAATGTGAACAAGCAGTGACTTTACTCCAAGTTCACTCCAGGTGTCAATTCTACCATTTGAGCCACTCGCATCTATGATGTCATTATTCCAGTGTCTACCCAGAGCTCATGACTAGAGGTGAGGGAAGGAACAAAGATCGTCTGGTAAATTGAGAGCTTCGCCTTACAGTGCACCTCTCTCTTCACCAAGACAAGAGCTCATTTCAAAATGAGACACACTTATGTCAGCTTCAGCTTTCCCTGATTTCTGGAGCTCATGGGCTGATTGATTTGCACCGACCTCTTCACTGTGCTATTGCTCAACCTACTCAACCTATTTTAGACGTCCTATATCACGTTTCCAATGACAGTCGTGTTCAGAGAGGCCACTGAGCTCTAACATCAAGTTCGTTCGCAGATTTTACTACAGTCTGCTCCTGGGTCCATCTTAAAAACCTGCGACGCCCAACATGGGGCTTGAACCCACGACCCTGAGATTAAGAGTCTCATGCTCTACCGACTTAGCTAGCCGGGCTTTTTCTAGACCAAAATACCTCACATCACAAGGAAACACTAGTTTACAGAAATTATCCAAAAAGCGGAGGACAAAAGAATGTCAGATTTCACCACATCGGTAAGGAGTCTAATTTGAGCTGACCTCTTAATTGGGCTAACATTGAAGCTTTAGATATTGCAGCTCCTTTAACATTTTTTCAAAGTCACTCATGTCCAGAGAGCCCATTTACTATATGTTCGCCAACACCAAGTTCCTTAGCTGCTCTGAGAACAGTTGATTGTTTTACTCTTGAGCTCCACTTAAAAGTCTGCAATGCCCATGTTCCATCAAAACATGTGCAGTATCTAAGCTAGTACGGCTTTAACTGTGCATTTCCAAAAAACTCACACCCTCAATGTAAGGCTTGATGGGTTTCACATGGGTTTCAATGGATCTTTTGTGAAACGATGATGTCATACCCCCACCGCTCGGACACTGCGGCTGGAAGGCGTCCGTTAAATCATCATCGATCATATCTACACTGATATCACTCCCAGTCAACATTCAATTGACTTACAATGTGTAGACTCTGAATACAGTGGGCAAGCTTCCTGTCTTCTCTGTTTTTGGTGTGTATGTGAGGCAGCATTACAGCGCCACACAGGCTCCACACAGGCCAGGTACTACAGTGTTTCGAGTCATTTTCAGTGGAGCTGTGTGGACAAGGCCTGAGATGAGGAACCTCTGACAAAATGAACTGACTTCTTCATTGTGCTAATATTGAAGCTAACCTTTGTACAATGCAGCTCCTTTATGTTTTCAATGTCATTAGCGTGAAGGAGGCCAATTACCATATGTTTGCAGCTCTGAAAACAGTTGATTGTTGTACTCTTGAGCTCCTCTTACAGAATTTTGCTGCCCGACATGGGGCTCAATCCCACGACCCTAGGATTAAGAGTCTCATACTCTACCAACTGAGGTAGCCAGGCCTGATCATAGTGAAAATATGCTCTGATCGCATCTCACTCTTACTCTCACTTGTGCACAAGACCCTGAGATACTTGGACTCCTTTATTCAAGGAAGCAACTCACCCTGGACCCAGGGGGAGCAGTCGACCGGTGAGAACTATGGGTTCAGTTTTGGGCCTGACTCTCATTCCAGCTGGTTCACACTCAGCTGTAAACATCCCAAGGAGCGAATATGCAATTCTGAGTTTCAGAAAGCGGACACACTCCTTACCTCAGCTGCACCTTGTGATCTTGTCCATAAATATTAAAAACAGGATCGGGGACAAGGCACAAACTTGACCAATATGAGGCACAACCAACACTTGATGGAGACTTTGAGCATGGACCACCAAGACTTCATGTCTTAATCCTGATGACAATTCCTCCCAACCACACTCCTCTGGCTTTCTCCGTTATTGCCAAAATGGGCACTGAAGTCCCAGAGCAAAGGAGCCCTTTCCAGGGTACAACCCAGATACTCCACAAAAGCCTGGTACTCTGAGCTGTTGTTTAGTGTATAAGCTGTCAAAAGTGCCTGGCAACCGTTTCATGGTCTATGGAGAACTTACACACCACGCAGAAAAGGAAAGAGTCCAGCAACTTTCCAGGAGTTTGGTTCCAAAGCCCCTGATATGCACAGGTAAGCCCAACTATATCTAGCTGGTATTGCTGCACCTTCCACACCAGCTCAGGAATGTCCCCTGCTAGACAGGTGACAGTCCATGTCCCTTAGGTTCCTGCCTTTGTCTGTCGCACAGCTGGCATCGCTCCTAACCCCAAAATCTGGTGGTAGAGTTTTTGTTCTAGGCTGCTTGCCTATGACATGGTTCAGATGACTTCTATTTCAACCACCTACAAAAAAAGAAAGAGAAAAAAAAACACCTTCCACAAGAAATAACATTGTATTGCATGAAATAATGTCCCCTACTCAGGCTACAATCATTGTTCATCTTGTACGGATGCTATCACATTGAATCTGAAATTAGCCCACAGCACTCACGAAAACTGCAACAAAATGATACAGTGTATTATAAAAAATGAAATGATACTTCCATGCCATTTATCTAAGTGGTGATATAGGAACCCCGATTACAGCCCTGATGTTGAGACTAACAAACTTATTACTCAGGTAATGAATAAGCATTGTGAAATTCAATAAAATGCACAATGACTTTTTTTTAATTTTTTTTTTTACAGTGAACTGCTTCTTTTACAGTTTGTATGTCAATAATAATCTAAACCCTATGTTTGATGTGATGTCGAGAGAATGGGGAGCGCATACAGGCGACTGCACCGGTGCCAGAGCACAGTCAGACATTGAACTGTGGTTGTTAAATGTTAATGTGCTATTAAATGCACTGCAAATTATACAGAGACCCTCCACCACTGACACAGGGGAGAAAGAGGGAGAACAGATTTACAGCTTGATGGCAGCACGCTGAACTTCATAAAACATATTATGTTTGAAAATGAACAGCCAGGGTTCATCATCATGACACTACATAGTGTGCACAAGGAAGAATGGGGAAGGCCAATTCCATCTGACCCCTCTCTGAGACACACACACATACACACAGAGAAATAAGATAATATTTAAGATGAGTTTTTACAGTTTAATTTTAGAGATGAATCCAGTGAAAACAAATGTTAAACGTGTCTAACCTGTACTCCAGACCATTTAAAGAAAAGGTACATATAGTATAAAAGAAGGTGTGCATGCACATATTGTTTGAATGTAAAGGAGGTCTAGGTTCTTACCTTGAAAGTATTGAAGTCACATTAAATAAAGAAATACACACAACCTGTACTGAACGTTTAAACCAGCTGTTTGGAATTCTGTAACCTTGTGATGTCACAAAAAATGCAGTTACCAATCTGAGCTATTGCCTGAGCCCTGCCCACCTACACCTACCACCCAGCCCTGCTGGATTTGGTAGAGCTCCAGAAAGAAGCCTGAGGGAGAAGATGTTAAACTATATTGAGACAGTTTTTGGTTCTTAAAACCATCATCTCAACACTTTAGATAAAACATGTAAGTGGTGTAAAATGTGGACCTTTAATCTGTCTGACAAGTCAAAGTAAGTGAAAGTACTGTTGGATTATAACTGTCAGATGTCAAGATCTATAGATGTGTTTATATTTGTAAAAACATTCCCTTGTAAGATACACTGGATAAATTAATAGTGATCTATAAATTCAGCATTATATTATATTATATTATATTATATTATATTATATTATATTATATTATATTATGTTATACAATTCTCTTTGTTATCGTCAAGGTAAAGATCATAAAACCTCATTTTAACCAAGAGCTGGAATTAGATGTTACTCAATATTTACTTGCTAATGGGTGATCATTTGTTGAACAAATCCATGGTTCTTTGCAGTTATGACAGCTATTGTAAACAACAGACGCTGTGCTTGTGAATACCACTTTATGATTTTTTCAGTAACTAACAAGTACTGATCCGTCACCTGTCATCTCTGAGCAGTTTGGCAATCACTTTGCACTGCTGTGGTTGTTGGAGGCTTTTCAACTTTAAAGACATCTTTCCTCAGTCTTTACAGTTGGCAATTTCAGAATAATTGCCAACTGTAATACATACAGTATGTGATATTTATGTAATTTGATTGGACGATAGTCATTTTTTGAGTGCTGATATAGAGAACAACAACACTGGTAATTATAATTACATGTAACACTCTATTCTTTTAACTGTTAATTAGTTTAACAATCTATCTTAGATTGTACCAAACTTTGCAAAGATGAAAGCATTTCGAGGAATAACACTTGAATCATGTGTACTTGTCAGAAGAGGATGAAGAGAGGAAAAGAACCCTGGATACATGAAGACACCAAGGAAACATACTGACAAAGAAGGAAGCTAGTGTACAGATCAGGAAAATGTTTGTGTTGCTTATCATTGTTAACAAACATATTGATTTCCTACAGGGTGCTGAATTCTACGATTAAGGTGTAGTGTTTGAGACATACCAATTGATACAGTTCCCTGATGGCACCTTATCGCCGACGCTGTAATGGTTGCCTCTGGAATCATAGCAGCCGCACTGATTCCGGGGAACACACTTCATGGTGTCTTCATCAAAGTAGGGCTGGGTTGGTGGACATTGTGGATAGCAGCCTGCAAATCCATTACAATATTTAGGGTTTGGCAAATGATAAAATACTTTATATAACAATTTACAATTTGCCTCTACCTAACAAACATACACATCAACATGGGAGTAGCCTGCCTTACAAGACAGACCCAGAAATTATGACCAGGGGGAGCAGAGGATCAAACCACCAACCTTAGGATCAGTGGGCTACTTACTCTATCTCCTGAACCATGAGTCCTTACAGTATTTCATTAAAAGTTCCCAGTTTCAGGAAAAAACAAACCCAGACAAGAGGAGTTGTATCAATACTTAAAGCAACTGCTCTGTCTAATTTACCTTCCAGGGACGTGATGAGGTTGGAACAGTTTCCAGATGGATTTCTACAGGTCTTCATGCAGGCAGCTCCACATGGCTTATAGTGCCACTCACAACCATCAGGAGCGTTATAGTAGTCACAGAAAATAGCTGCCAGAGAATATACATATTTATTAGCCATTGTTACTAAATCAAGGTGTTACTTGTGGCTAAATATACAATTCCTGGTTTTGTTTTAGCATTATCAATAAATTGTCAAATCCTTTAGCTCATATATTCCTGGTGTGATGGTGGCCAAACTTACGGCACAGCTTTGGAGTTCTCCATCTAACACAGGCCCCAGCCTCATTGCAAGCCTTGGCATAGGCAGCCACAGCAGTGCAGAAACACTCACAGTCCCCACCAGTGTCACAAGCACAGGAGTCTCTCGCACAGGAATCAAAGTAAGGACCAGGGTCAACCTTGAAAACACAATGTCTGTTAATAAAGGTTGAGGGTAATGAAAATACTGTTGCTGTCCAGTGTTAGTATCAGTAGTGGCAGCAATGTCGCTAGAAGCAGTTGGTACCAATGTGTGGTGATGATGGTGCTAAAGGTCAGGGGTCAACTGAATCATAAGGGCTGTGAATAACAATTCCAAATATCTGACAGTCTGACAAGCAAGCAGAGAGACAAAGCTGGAGAGAAACAACTTCCCATGCCAGTTAGGGTGAATGCACTGTGTGTATGTGTAAGTATGCTTGTTATCACCATATTTACCTGCGAGTGACAGCTCTGGAAGGTGACACTAGTGATGACGCTACACTGTTTCTGTGCCCAGGCCGCGCGGTAGCGGTTGGAGGCACAGGGATCACTGATTAGTTCGGCACTGGGGCAGCTGGACGAAACCCTCCAGCTGTTTCCAAAGTCTAGCACATCTGCCACTGTCTCCTGGGAGCGTGTGGCAAAGTCGTTCTTACTGTTGCCATCATAGTTTCCACACAGACCACAGACTTGATTCTGCAAGGGAAGAACCCAGTGAGAGTTTACTGGTGTATCACTAAACTGACACAGAGTTATGGTGTTTTTTTTTTTCCTGCAGGTTTGGCCTTTTTTGTTTGACAGTTAAACACAGTTAGCATATGGTTAAAAGTGGCATGTTTACCAAAAGAACTGCAGACTTCAAAATGGAAATACAAATTAATTACATTGAAGCAACAGATTTGAATCTAAATTTCCATGAGAAATGTGACTTCAGAAGCTACATTGAAGCCTAAATGACGAATTCTCAATGACAGAAAAACAGTGACACTATTGTCTCACTTTTCTTTTAGCTCTTTGATGATAACAGCTAATACTGTAAATGGGTTGGCTCTAATATTATGGCAATGTCGAACTGAAATGAACTGGTTTAACCAAGAACCCATACTTTGTGCAAAAGTAAGATAAAGATATGCAGATTCAATTGTTTACCTGAAACTGGGGGCTGAGTTTAATGAAAAGACTGGTCTTCTGGTCCCACATGAGCACAAGTCCAGCCTTAATCGTTATTACCAGGTAAATTCCCATCTTGTGAACCTGAGCAGGAAAAACTTGGCTGCTACCCTTCACCACGTGGAAGGTTTCATCTTTAAGCTGGAATTCATTATCCTGTGGGTATGAATATGAATGAACATTCAGTTAGTACTATACCATATGGAACAAGGTATCACTTAATTAATTTTTTTTTTTTAATTATTTTTTATCTCTAGCTTTCACGTGAAAACTTGAATGCCATTCTGTGAATATGAACTCTCACTCTTTGTTTCTTCAAAAAGGAGCAGGTTCTTGCATTTCATTGGCAGTGTCAGTGAACGTTCACTCAGACTGCACATGTCCAAGATATGTATTTACTATATTATGGTCATTAGTATCATGGTTTGGCCATAGAATGAAATTCTATTATTAAAACTGGTCATAGGATAAACCTGCTGATGTAATAAAAGAATTGTAACTTTCATCAATCAATGAATGCAATAAATTAATGATTACTGCAAGCGTGAGAGATCATTTAATCCATAATGATAATGTGTTATTAATATCAGTTTGATATTCCAATCTGGTGTTTGAGGTAGAACATGGCACACATGTGTGAGTGTGTTCAGGCTGCTTACCCCCAGGAAGATCTTGATGGTCTTGGCACAGGTGGTTCCTGTGGTTCCACAGGGAACGTTCTCTGTGATAATTCTGAAGCTTCCACTGCCCTGACCACAGTAGTCCTGAGCAGAGGACAGACATGTGATGCAATTTATGACAGACATCAGCGTTAAGTCACAATCGTTTGTTTCCTGACATTAACCACATTATGACACTCAGTAATTACTGGTTCACATTTAGATATTTGGTAAATATAAAGTCTTTCTATTCTGTGTCACAGAAAGTAGTTGCTCAAAGACAATGTCCATTTGCTGTTGTATCATTTCTGTCATTGGACGATAAGCACGATTAACATCCTTACCTGGAGGAGTGTGTATTCACACTGTCCATTGAAGTCAAACCTCTTGTCATCAAACGTGATGTAGTGGCCCTCACCATAGATACCACAAACAGCATCACACACATTGTTGGAACATGTAAACTTCCTTCCACTGCAATAGCTGGGGATACAAACACCAGACACAAACTTTCAGTCATGTAAACCTGCCAAGAACTGAGCTAAGCCTTTTTCAAGGACCCATCAGCAAAAATATTTGTGATAATTACTGTCAACTGTTTACTGTCAAATTACTGTTTAATTTAGAATATACTAATGTACAATTACAAGAAAGACGATGAGAAACATAATGTGTCTAAATTTCAGAAATAATGGAACCCGGATACACATTATATATCTAAACATGTTGGTGTTTAATTTGTGTACTTCTGTATACATGGCATATACAGTATGTTTCCAAAAGGTTTCTTTTCTTTTAAGTTGAAAAAATACTACATCTGGATATGTTGCCTCCAGAGGAGGAATATTTTGCTTCTATTCAGGAATATACTATACTTTTATGAATGAAAAGCACTGTACAAACCAGGTGTTACAGTCCACAGTCAGTGTCTGTCCAGGCTGATAGACCTGTCCATTGTGAAGACATGGACATCTAGTCTCATTGATGCAGCCTCCTACTCCATTGGCCACCAGGCCATCAGGGCACATGCAGCCTGACGTGCAACCTGTGTCGACCTGTATGAAACCAGAGTGGAGGGCGAGAAGATGTGATGAGCCAAACAGGGCCAGTGCATGTATGACTAGTTGTCTGCCCTCTGTGAGTGTGTACACATGTTAAGCTGTTCTTACACAACCCATGTCCTGAGTGCCGCAGCTCTTCTGACACTCAGTTCCAGTGGCCCCAGGTTGAGCAGTGGAGCAGTCGAAGTACACCATGGGGGCAACACATGTTGGTGAGGCTGAATAAAAATAATGACAAATTATCATGAGCTTTGTTGTCCATATGCGCATGCACATACACACACACACACACACACACTATATATATATTAACATGAATTACAGTATGTGGAAACCTACACTGTGGGCGTCCTGCGCAGCTGAGAGTTCCTTGCCTGCAGACACTGTGTAAAGTGTGAAGTGAAAAACACACAGTTAATAATCACTTCATTCTTTGCCCAGTCCAGATGAATCGTTTTCAGCCAAACCTATCCTAAAATTAATTGTGCGCCAGTAATAAAACTAATACCACAGCAAAGACACTGACAGAGAAAAAAAGTGGTACATCAATGTGGATCACAGGAATTACACTTTGTCGCTCCATAGGCTCGATAGTCTCACATTATTTTGAGCATCCGAATTGGGACTTTTCCAATTTTAGTTAAGCCTAAATTCATACCATAAAATGAACGATCTGCCCTAAAATAGAAAACAAAATTCACATTTATAATCTCAGTCACTATAAGGTGAGTGTTTGTAGCAGTAAAATGCCATTGCAATGTAAACATGTGCTGTGTTGCAAATGTTAAATGTTACATGTCAAACCTATTTACTCATTAAAGTAGGACTTGCATGTTTATGTTTGAAGAAGTTTACTATGACAGATAATCTAGTAAGAAGAGCCAGAAAAGAGTGGACGAATATGACATGAGCTGATGCTCAGGCTTTGTTTCTTCAGTTGTGAAAGAATAAAATCTACTGTATTGAACTTTGCCTATGTTTTTGAGCCTTTTGAGACTTCTAAGGGTGTGAGGGTGTGAGGTTCAGATACAGAATATATTAAGACAAATAAATCAGACTGACAAGAGCTGTGACACTGTTTACACAGAAGTTTACAAAGAAGTTGGTAAACTTTTCAAGTAAAGGCATTGACTGCTTGTCCACCTAAAGGTGTAACTGTCACTCTTTACTTGGCATAGATATTAGTATGCACACAGAGTGCATACTAACATCTATGACACTTTATTTGCAATACAGTGTCAACCTGTCTGTTTTATTTAAGACCAAATATCCCCAAATGATTGAACCCAAGTGAAGGATGATGGGATACTGGAACTTCTGACCGGAGCTGGTCTCTAACATCTTGTTTGTGACCCCTAAAAACCCAACAAATGGTATCAGTGCACTCTGTATTTACCATGTGGTGCCGTCCTTACTGACAGCCTGTCCCGCAGGAATAATGTTGTCTTTATCGTAGCAGGGACAGCTTGACCTGGGCACACACTGGCCCTCCTCATTCATGTAGGTCCCCTCAGCACAGCCACAGCCGTCCACTGTGGTGAAGGTGATCTTGCAGGAGAAGTCTGCCTGGCTCAAGGACCGGCAGGTACGAGCGCAGGAGGTCATGTTGTACTCATACACTGTTTCTGCTGTACATGATTCGCTGAATTTGCCTAAGGAGGAGGAGGGGACTGTTGTTTTCTGCTGTAGTAAACTATGAATTTCATAAAACATAATTAAATAGACTGCTGTTGATTTGTTGATGCTGCATGTGATTGAGTGTTCCAAAAACACTCTATTACCACACTAAAACAAGAGGGTCTCTCTCACCACAGATGCTTTCCCTCCAGCCAGTGAGGTGGATTCCTGACGCTGCGCAGGCGTAGACGTATGAGGAGACTGCAGCACACATGCAATCCTCACTCTTCTCACAGTTACAGGTGTCATACATGCAGTTCTACGAAGAGGCACAGTGGTTACAGATACATCATAAATGCACAGTAGTTAAGATAATTTGTGATTGCAGCTTTGTGATTGCAGCTTTGTGCATGCAGACGTACATCTTTGTATGTGATGGGGCTGACAACAGAGTGGCAGGGAGCAAACACCCCACTGGGGTCTGTTAGTCTGGTGCACCAAAACTGGGCGTAACTCTCTGAGAAAGAAACACACAAAAACAGTGTGGTTACAAAATGTTATCTATAATATGACTAACATTACATGACAAGATACTGTGACATCATGTCACCAGGAGAGTCTGGCTATACCTTTGCTGATGCCCTGACTACAAGGGTGTCCAAAGCGTGCTGTGATGTCAGGGCAGCTGGCTCTGGTTTTCCATGTGTTAGCAAATGCTGTGGCAGTGCCCTCCACCAGCCCACTGATCACTTTGAAGTCGTCACTCATTTTGTTGTTGAAGTTCCCACACAAACCTGTTGGAGGAAATAATACAATTTTTCCAGTGCTTTTTTTTTTCCTGAAATTATTGACTGGGTTGTGAATACTGTGGAAAACAATATTAATGGCAGGTGACACTGAAATAATCATATAACAGCATACCAGAGGTGGTTCCTTTGAGTGAGGCGTCAGCTGAAATGAAGACTTGCATCATAGGGGACAGTTGCACAGTCAATTGTATGCCCACCTTAGTGCTTATAACGATGTAGAAGGATGATGGTTTGAAAGCGCTCAGATCCGCTGCAGTGGGTAGAAAAGAGCAAACACAAACAAACAAAAAAAATTAACATAAAATTCCTGGGTCCTCGACTGTTGTTTCAGACAGAATGTGAGGCAACAGTGCTGTACCACTGTGCTGCTTTATTATGTAAATACAAGTCAAAAACTCCTCAAGTGTGTTAACATCCAGCACTTGAGTAAATGGTTTAGAGCCTAAACCAAGATAAGATTGCACAGTTTGAATTTGTTATTGCACATGGTGGGTGAATTACATGACTAATGACTGTTTTTTTCCAGCACACATGATTTACATGATTTAAAGTAACTTACATGTAAACAGTGGAAGCTGAGAAAGAATCTGGTTCACGTAGACTTGCCCTGAAGCCTGAACTTTCACAACCTGTCAGAAAGACACATTTTAGATCATGTCTAACATGAATACAACAGTATTTCCAGATAATTCTAACACCATTCTCCAGACAGCTGGAGTCTGAAACCTACCACAGAGTTGCTGTATAAGGCCAGAGTTACAGCCCTGAGGCATGTCCTGCTGTCAGCCAGACCACATTTGACCAGGTCCACCAGCACAGTGTATGTGTAGCCACTAGTTTCCTGCAACACACATTGGGACAAACATATCACCCACCACGAAACATTACTCTGGTTTTGGACAGACTCAGATATTTCATGTTGCACATTACATTCTATCATGTCTCATGATGTAATGCAGATAGTCTATCAATACATGCTTCCGGTACTGTATGAAACGGCATAACCCTGGTGTGTACATTGAGAAGCAGATGATGGCATTCACCTTTGCCAGAACATACGAGCAGTCCCCATGAAAGGTGTAGAGCTTTCCATCAAAAGTGTTGATGTGAGCTCCGCCCTCCACAGAGCAGGTTCCTGGACAGTTCTCCTCTGTACACTTCCACTGACCGCTCTCACACACGCTGTCACCACACACACACACACACAGATTTTTCCTTTAGATAGATTCTCTCATTGCGCTGAATTTGTGTAACATAAAACACATCAAGGAGTAAAATGTAAATGCATGAACAATATTTAATTAAATTTTGCATTTCTGACACCCTAAACACGCAAGCTGGGAGTCTGCGGCTATCAATGAGTCAAGTTTTACTTTCTGTGCTAGCCCCTGAACAGTTGTTTCAGTTGGGTCCAGACCCAGCTTGGAGTATAAATGGCTTCATTTCAGCAAAAACTAATCACTCTGATGTGTTGATTAATGCATTTAACTGTTGCTTACTGAGTGGTTCAAGAGAAACAAAACAAATAGAAAGGAAGAAACAAACATACAAAAATTCTCTGAGGGCATATAGATGTAGTCTGACCCCAATGTTGTAAAGCCATTTAGTTGTTTATTCTCTTTCGGCTGTTATTCCTTGGTAGCACTAAGTAAACACTCACTATAATTGTGTAAATAGACAAAACTGTGACATATGAGCAGTACTTCTAATCATGTTACTCCAAGTATAAAAGGGAGTTCAAATCAGGACTCAAATAAACTGTAAAGACAGTAATTTTGTCATCAAAGACATGACCATATTAAATATTGTGTAGAGAACATGTTGATGTAAAAAGCTATTTCAGAGGAATGTTAGTCATGAAAACCTTGATTTACAGCCGTTTTTTATTTGATGCGTCAGTAAAGGTTCTCATCTTACCAGGATCTACAGTTGAATGAGTACGACTCTCCAGACTTGTAGACCTTGTTGTTGTGCATACATGGACACTGATTCAATGCAATACAGCCAGTGTTACTGATGTCATCAAAGACCGTTCCTGGGGAGGAATAATATTAAATTACATGTTTTATGACTGTGCATGGGACATAGATTAGATTCAGTATGCGATTGCGTATGGCATATATAGCGTAAAGCCTGTTGTGTAAGTACCGGCGGGGCAGCTGCAGCCATCATGGCAGTGGGTGTCACATGTTTCACTGGCCTGAGGGGTGGAGCAGCTGTCAGGACATGAATTACTACACTCCAAGAACTCCATATTGTATGGACACTCCTTGTCTGTGAACACAAACAGCTCTGTTACCTGTCCGTAATTCAGAGGTAGAACAACTGCATATTTTTTGTCATCTTTACATATTAGCACTCTTACAGCAAAAGGTCTCGTTCCTCCACTGCTGGGGCTCGCCACCTGCATGGACACACTCTCTGGAGAACTCGGAAATGGTTTTGCAGAGAACTGAGTGGCTGTTGTTTTTAGCATTGCACATATCAGCCATACAGGCTTTGCTGAAGGACTCCACATCCAGAAGGTTTTGGCAGCTGCTGAATGGAGCGCTGGAGAAAATCTGGTCACAGAAATTCTACAGAAGACAAGAACAAAAACAAAGTCATAATATTTGTGCTGCTGTCACTCTTTCTCTAACTTTAAATGCACAAGTTGAATGAATGGCTGTTGATAGAGAGGGCAGGATAGAAAATGTTTGATGAGTGGAAGATGAGTTGTATAATAGGAGTAAATTTTGCTTTCATACTTGAAAATAATCATTAAGAGGCAACAGCAGATGGTTCCAACACTGTGCGCATCAACCAGCAGAAATAAATTTGCATGATGGAAATAAATACAAAAATTGACCACTTGACAAACCAAAAAGTTAATATTCTATTATTTTGTTGCTTAATGCAGGTGTGGATTATGATGAAGAGTGAAGAGTCACCTTTTCAGCACAGTTCAGGACAGGCAACAGGTCAGGCTCCTGGCAGCTCTCTGTTGGCCCGTTCACCTTGTACGTCTCAGCATAGTCTGTCACAGACAGCAGAGCTCCTGCAGCAGAGCAGAATCAACAGTGCTCATTGTTATCATGTGTTCAGTAAAAATTTGCAATGCAGAATTCTTACAGGTTGAACTTCCAGTATGACTATATTGCTTGATATAGCACAAAGCTGCAAACATTTACTGGCGAATATAAGATTTGAGAACTTATGAAAATTGGAAATAAATTAAATGCACATTCTTGGAGGAATACATGTACACTTACATATACATGTATGTATGGATAAAAAGGCCAATTTTTAACATATTCAACATATTTCACAGAGTGTAAATGTGTCTACTGAAATAAATTTGATTTCTACCAGTCAGCAGAACTTGTTAAATCTCTCTGATAAGCGGTAAAACATTTTAAATTCTCCAACTTCAGTTTAGTGAATAAACTGATCTTTGAATGGTGATGATTGATTCACAATAATGACCAGCCTAAACCTAAATAGGTTAAGAGAGAAATCATGACCTTCCACAGAGAGAAGAGAAGGCCCATAAATAAAATGCCTGCAACAGATGTTCAGAACAAGAATAGTAGCAACTTTTATATCATCAAATTATAGCAAACACAATTACATTCTCTAGAAGCTGATGTAATTCAATAGTTAATTATATACATATACATATACATATACATATACATATACATATACATATACATATACATATACATATACATATACTGGACATGTACCACAAATATGGCCAGTGAATATAAATGTTGCAGTTACTTTGTGACGTATCAATACATGCAGCATGTTGAATTGTGAGCAGCGAGTAACCTCACTGTATCACAATATGGTAACTGTGTGAAATTTACTCTTTTCAGAGTTAACTGGAAATGTGAAAAAGGAACTACAGTCCCCCATTATACTGAAAAAGTTTTTACCATCTTTCATCAAGTCATTGGCTGTGCCGTCAAAGTTTCCACACAGTCCACAGGTCTGGTCCTGGTATTTGTCATCCATTTCAATCTGTGGACACAAACAACACATAGTTATTAATAGGTGTTAACTGATCTATAGTTCATAAAATTTGAACACATTATTAAGATTTTTTCATTCTTAACATCAAGATATACTCTGATTTTCTGGGATTACATGTTCTGTTCAGTATCAGCTATGCAAATGACATAGATAGATAGATCTATCAATAGATTAATTCTAATAGATTAGATTAATTCTAATATTTCTATTAATAAGGGATTTGTGAGGGATTTTTACCATGGTGCTACAGTAGCCCCAGAATGATTTATTGACAGAAAGCAACGGTATTATTTAATTAGTCATGGTTAAAGGGAACGTTTGTATTTCTATTGCTTCAGGCGCTGAAGAATTGACATCTCCACATGAGTGCAGGAAGCTGTGGCACCATGTTTGCCTTTTATTTATACTCATCCATAGCCATTTGAAAGCACGTACTGATGCCTGCAGCACTGCAATGATTTACTGACAACTGTGATCGGTCACTGGTGAAGTGAAGAAGTAATCAGTAGAGTGAACCGAACAACACTATCTTTATCAAATATCTCACCGAGGTGATGTTGCTATCATAAGGTCTTAAAAGCTTTTGGATAACAATTGAGTTCTGTGGAAGATAAACTCTGACTGACACAGAAAACACATGTTAGAAAGATAAGTTCATTATTAGTCTATTCATGATAAGATAACATCAGCCTTTTCATTTAAACCAGTAACAGCCTGAGACTGTGTTCCCTGTGTTTGTAACTGAGTGTGTTCCCTTGTACACATACACATGCACAACAAGCATGTTGAGGGACAGGCTCCTGGAGTTGTTGAGTAAGAGATCCTGTTGAGTTGTTTACAAACCTGTCATAATGTGTAACTTTGTTAGTGTGTTTACAGTCTGAAAACCCACAGTGACACAGAAGTGAGGACAAGGTGTGTGTGCATGTGTGAGGATGTGGTTCATACATCCAGTGAGTCATCCATGTTCCAAATGACTGAGATTCCAAGCTTAGCTTCGACAGTGATACTTGAAGTGGTCCCCTTCACAGTCACCCCAAAGGTGACGAATGGCAAAGACACGCTGCAGCAATTTAAAAAAAACAAAAAAAAAAACAGAGTATATATGTTAAATTAGAGGCAGCTGGCACAGTGATGGACTAAATGATAACTGTCATCTGAGAGTGACTGTGCAAAAATGACTGAAAAGTCCTGAGGCGCATTTGTCAGGAATTTAGCTCCATCTAGAGAAGAAGTGGCTATACATTGCAGTAATCTCAGGCAGGCTCTAATACTCCCAGGGTAATTCAACAGGTCAGATAACATGAAGAAAACTTAGATAGCTTTGTCCAGTTACTGCCATTTGCTTTCACAGCATATTGTTCTGCTTTAAAAAGATGCAAGGCAGTGAAAAAAAGGCAGTGAAAATTGATTAAAGAATCTTAAAGTCAACTTAAACTAGACTTATACTACTTACTTATTGCCATTGACAATCACCCTACTGCCAGAGAGCTCCACCACAGAGCCATCCAGCTTCAAGATGATCCTGCTGATGGTGGGGATGTTGTTGACTATCTTGCGCCTCATCTGTATGTTGAAATTTTCGTAGCTGCCCTTACACTGCGAGGCCAGGACATGGTTGCAGGTGGAGGCCAGCTGGAAGAAATTTCCATCAAAGGTCTTCCAGTGATAGTTTCCCCAAGTCGTACACACACGGCCGATGTGAGATCTGTTAGCTGCAACATGATAAACATGTTAGAATATAATTTTGAACTGAAATTGATAGGTCAGTAAATATTTTTAGGCATTCGCCTTGGTTACCTGAACTCATCGGCACCATGTTTGGAGATGGAGTGATGGTTACTATAAAGACAAGAAATAATTAATAATCAATTTGCAAAAACAGTATGTGTCAGATGCTATCTACCAGCTTTTTCTGACATGTCATTGACACTTTGTGATGCTGAAATCAAATTTTCTACTGCAGATATATCACACTGTATTCAATATAAAAATATCTTCTTAATAAGGTTCAAGCAACATTTGCCAGAATAACCACAATTTTGTGTAAAATGCAAATGTACAAGTCATAAAAAAGACGTAACATCATATAAATCTGATTAAGCAGCTATCAATGACCTTTTGTAATTTTTTTTTTTTTGTGTGAATAAGTAAGTAGCACATCACTCACCGGTCTGAGTGAGTGAGCCGACCAGCAGCATCAGGTAGATAAGACATATTGTGGCTTGGAGTCCTGTAGTCCCCATGTTGATCCTGAGGACTGACTTAGTATGAGAGGTCTCACCTGGTGGGAGAATCCCTTTATAACCTGCCAGTCAAGGTGGAGCTACACTTGGTCCTTCAGGTGAGATGGAGAGAAAGAGAGAGTGAGAGAGAGAGAGAGAGAGAGAGAGAGACAGAGAGAGAGAGTGTGTGTGTGTGTAAGGCAGTTCCACTACTCATCCCTCCTTTGCTCTACATATGTTGTCAGTGACATTTACATGTTAAATAAATATCTGACACTGTGCACAAGGTCACTGCTAGCTGATGAAGTACAACTGATGCCATGAAAATAAAAAACAGCCTCTCAGAAATGGATTCACCTATTGAGCACACCAGTGAACTTCCCTGACCTTAACCATGACCATCTCAACCAACTGTCAGGTTGGTATCGGTAATGCTTATGAGGGCGCTCAGACAGATGCCTTTTCTTTGATAACATCTTTAATGTGGCTGTGGTAGTGGAGGAGAAGATCTACATGACCAGAACCAGCAGAGGTGTTCAATTTTGGGGTGTTTGTAACTGACTCACATTGTTTTTATGCCTCCACGACAGCAGGCCATAGATATCATGTTTTCAGATAGCTTGATCATTAGCCAAGAATATATTCAAAATAAATTCTCCAAACATGAACCATGAGTTACATAATCCAGAGATGTGTGCTTGTTCAACTAGATAAGGAAAATTTTCCTGCATTTAAAATGTAAAGTAATTATTTCATTTAATTTGCAGTATAAAGTTAAAACAACTTGTGATTAATGATCAATGAACTTTGAGAACCTAAAAACAATGTTGAGACATCTTGTCTCTTGTTAAATCAACTTCATGAACTTTAATTTCTGAGCTGAAACAAAGATGATGTTTAGATAACAAATAATTGAACAAAATGTAGCTGCTATATAAAAATGAATAGGCCACTTATTCAGTGAAACATTTTCATTATTAAACCCTCAACACTCACTGGCCGACGGCATTATTTCTTTTTATTTAACCAGGTGAGTCAATTGAGAACCAGTTCTCATTTACAATGACAACAAGGTCCAGAGGCAGATAGTGTGATTGTCAAAACTTGAATGATAAGCAATAACAACTAAAACATTTATACATTATGAACAATGAAATCATCAACAACACCTATGGCAGCAGTGACAAATGATTTTTTAAATCAATGTCTTGTCCTGCATTTTTCAGGCTATACCTACTGCCAGACAGATGCAGCTCAGGGTTCTCTGAAAGAGGATGGCTCTGCCTTCTTCAAAACACTCAACCTCTAGCCGCACCTGACCCGACCCTGTGCACATTCTGTCCGAACAAGAATTAACTTTGGATAACTGACTCCCTCATCTGACTACAACCCTGGCTCGCCCCTGCCTGAGCCTGATGTCGGGTCGGTCACAGGCCCGGGCAGCAAACGTAAGTTGGGAAAGCTCAGTCACGGCTGTGCCTGCAATTTTTACAGCATAACCTCACTGCACTGTTGGAGTCTGTTTGTGCCTCAATGATTAAGCAAACCATTAGCAGTTACCAAAAGTCAGGACCAATGGATGGTTCAGTGCGTAAGACATGTCAATGTGCAGCAGTCCAGAACTGTCACTCAGTCACTTCAGGAAGTCGAACACAATATGGTGCATTGTTCAGATGTAAACATGGCATTGTGTTGCTCTAAGGAGGAGAAGGATTGTCGGGTTTGTGTTGAAGTCAGAAGCCTGCGTAAATAAGCTGAGGTGACTCAGCTAAGCTCAGTCCAGGATATGCATCCTGTGGTGCATCTTTAATAGAAACTCTCCTCTGTTTTTATCACCAACAGTGTTTGTATTGTGGCATCTGGACTTCTGCTCTGCTACATGTAATTAATTTAACTGTGTCAAGAGGGTAAATATCATGATGTTGCGCAACATGTTACAAAATTATTTAGCTTCCTACTTAACTAAGCTGCACCAGTAAATGACAAAATGATGTCTTCTCGGAGCTGGACGCAATTTCATGACAAATTTATCAGACTGTCAAAGGCTTTATTTAATTGATGCGCTTTTAATTGTTTTGGATTCTCCAGCTTCCTCTCACAGTCCAAAGTCATACACAGAAGGTTTTTTGTCTCTGTATGACAGCCCTGAGACAGCCTGGAGACCTGTCCATGGCGTACCCTGTCAGCTGGGATTGGAACCAGCTCCTCTGCAACCCTGCAAGGATAACTGGTATAGCAAATGAATGGAAAATGGACATTGGTGTGACTGGACCAAAAGACCAGTGGCCTTGGGCTGAAACTCATCTGACATAAGCTCCATAACGATTAATAATAATTTATTTACTTATATAATCAATGTGAGTTAAAACTCATAGAACTACATATTTCTTTACATATTCTGTCTTACTATTATTGCATAAGGTCTTTTAAATGTATTATGTATTTTATTTGTATTTTATATATATATAAAAAAAGAACTTGCTTCTCTTCTCTCCCTTGTCCATGTTCTGTACATTGCACAATGTTGAAAACATTTCTCTATCAGACTCGACTGAACGACTAATTATAAGTTGAAGACAATATCATACATTCCAGCTGTTAACCACCACTTCTAGGGGGTACGAGTCATTTTCTCCAGGACATTTTTTAAGGGGCTCTGGAGTCACTGGAGACACCACAGGTGCCTCAAGGCTCTCGACCGGCAACAGCAAACATGTTTACTTTTCAATCATTTTGGGTCATAACTCATACTGTGTAGATCCAGACTGCCAGAAACATTTTTACAAGGCCATTCATGTTTGGTCTGATGTAAGACAATATCAGCAGTATTGGTTGTTTGTTTATTTGTTTTATTAAGATAAAGAAGTTGTGGTGTCACTTTCACACTCATGATGCATTATTTTCACGGTTCATACAAAGTAGTAGAAGTAGTAGTGGTAGACAATAGGGATAGAAAATTTATAAGGAGTTAGTACAATGTAGAGCGGCGTCACTTTTCTAATTCACTTTTGGTTCGTGATTATTTTAAAAAGGATTTGTCATTAGATGATGTCTTCACTTGGCCATCAATGCTTAATTTTATGACAGGTTATATCTCGATTTAGATGGAGACATTTTGAGTTTTAAGTCATGTGAGTTTGGCAGTAGAACATCTGTCTGGGGGTTCAAAAGTCCAACATGTGCATTGTATGTCAACATACATACTTTTTATTTGGTGGCCTGAGATATATAGGATGTAGTGTTCATATATACAAAGCTGTTCTTGTTACATAATTTTTTCCACAATTTCTAAAAGATATTTTTCCAGCCATTTTTGTCTTCATCCTGAAAAAGACAGTGAAAGATAGACCTGAAAGTCAGGTAAAGAGCAGCAAAGGGCTGTGGGTAGGACACAAACTCAATAATGTTACATCATACAGTATATACATCCTCTGGACATATGAAGGCACTTACTTACGTACTTTATAAAATGTTAAATACCCAAAGTTGAATTTAGTTAAAGTTGGATGTATCTGTATAATGAATTTTCATATGGTATAACATGTTGTGGCTGTAAATGTTGATGACATACATATGTATACAACACAAAAAGGTGCTTGAATACATCACTCTAACTCAGCATATCCTTCTTAGTAACTTCTATCTGGCTCCCTTTCTGCAAATATGGGAAATTGTTGATATGTGTACTGATTAAATCTTTCACAAGCCTCATGGTCAGTTCTGCTAATTGCTTTTGTATTCAAATCCTTGCGATGTTGAGTAGTGTTAATTTACTTTCATTGACGTATCTGGTTAGATAAATGTTAAATTAAGTAAACATCCTTGTTTACCAAGACTCCCATGAATACCTTTCCTCTCCACCCATTTACCTATGAAAGATCTGACTCAGGGATGTGTGTGCTGTGTGGTACCGCCTTGCCCAAAGGCACTATTGCACACTCGGAGTGTTTGCCTGCGACTCTCTGCTTTCATCACAGCTTTGCCGTGATCTTTCTGTGAGACTTTTATCTCACATGTGGGGCAGGGAGGCAAACTGAGAACAGGATGTGGCCAATTCTCATACAGCTGTATGATTGATGGGCTGCAGCCAAATGTTGAGTGTTACCACAGCTGAATAAACACACGCAAATGCATTATATTTTGAATTCATGAACAAAAGTTACAAAGGAGATTAGACACACCTATACAGGTAGGCATAGGTAGCTGAATTAATCATGGATCACTTGTTCAAATGCTCAAGTTCAGGTGTGATGTAGAGGTTAACCTCACTGAACAGGGACCATCGCTGCTTGGGAATAAGTTTTACACCGGCAGTTGATAAACGTATGTTTATTGTGAAGATTGATTTAACTGCTGTTTTAAATTAATCTATTTTTGGAGGAAAAAGTGTCAACATTAGTCATATTTGCATTATTACACACCCAATGAGAAACCAAAACAGAGACAAACTCAATCTGCAGCGACAGTATGATCTTTATTAATAAGATCTCAGTTGGTTTACAAGCTTATCAAACTAAAACTAAAGCATGCTAATATATTAGACATAAATAGAGGAAAAGTTGATGCTGATTCAGTTATGATTGTTCAGTTGCTCCAAGCAGTGGTCCTGTTTTTTTTGCCTCATCTCCTGCGTCGGCGTGACTTAATGCCAGAGGCAGTGGTTGCCATGCTGCTCTGGCCTGGTGCAAAGCACTCCGTCTTGAGGCACGCGCAGGCATCGATGTGGATGTAGTTGTAGGGGATCTCTGTGTTGTCAGGGCAGGAGAGCTGGACCTGCCTCTCGGACGTGGTCACCTCCTGGCAACAGGAGCAGGAGTGCTGCAAGGAATTCATTCTGGCAGAGTAGCTGAGGGGAGAAAGGGACCAAGGCACTGAGAAAAAGACCTTTTGAAATCTATCGTTTCAGTTTTGATGCATTTTGGTCAATGATGTTCAACAGTTTTTACACTTGAGGATGGGGGATTTTTCATGACACTGATGATGAAGAAAATTAAATGATGGGGACTCACAAGGTGGAGGTCCCGCATGCTCCACTACAAGATGTGATGTTCACACGCTCTTTGGACTTGCAGCCCTTACTATACAGGTACACAGCTGTGGTGGACACGTTGCATGGATGACCCTTTGGTATACCTGAGGCAGCCGGGAGAAACATTGTGAGGGAATAATATCTTAATTGACTACTACAGTTTCTGTCTTTGCTATTTTAAAACAAGCCTCAGTACAATTTAACTCAGCATGAAAAACCTGTCACAGCTAAGTAAACTGGTCTCAGTCAAATACCAATATACACCTGAGAAAACTGACAAATGTGTGAAGAGGGTTTTGTACCAATGATACAATGAATGTAGCCATAAAGAATTGTAATGTATCACATACATGTCCCTATATCAACAGTGATGAATGGTATGTTACATTATAAACATAGTAAAATTGATTCATATACATATATCACAAATGTCTATCTGATGAATTCTTACATGGTATAACATGTTGCAACTATATAATTTGTGATATACTCAGTTAATTAAAACAGCCCGTAAATAAAACTGCCATTTGCCATATATGTTTTTCATTTGGAACGTACTGTATATAATATCCACATATACTGACAGAATCTGGGATTGATGAATATACATAAAATATATGTGTAGAATAAAATCACATATATAAACTTACATATTTGCATAGGCTAGATATGCATGCCAATAGATGTATTTCTATTAGATTTCATAAATATTTTCACATTTTATTTTACATGCATATATATCTAAATATGTATATGCATTATACATACAGGTACGACAGCATCCGTCTGGTGCAATGGTCTCTGTTCCCTGTAGGAGACACACACGTTTACATCAGAGCTGTTTCATTGTGCAGGCAGAGGTCACATTAGCCAGCAGGTGGCAGTGTTCTCACATCATTCTTTACCTGCATCCCTAAATCTTCACCTAATACATGAATGAATGTGTGTCAAATCGTCCATTATTTGAGAAGCTACAGGGATGATTTGTGTGTGTGACTGTCTGTCTCTGCATGTGTGTGTAAACTCTACCGGAATGCATTTGTCAGGGTCGAAGAGAGGACACACAGTCTTGGCCTCGATGGTGATGAACTGATTACCAATATTCACACACTCAAACTTCAAACAGGGGCTCCCAGGGGGGGTCCAGAGGTTGCCAGGCTGAAGAGTAACACAACAGGTTGCATTAGAGTCACTATCACATTATCATCTGTATGTACTGTTTACAGCCTCGGACAGTGAGAGCATCACAGTAAATTTAATAAAATTGGTTGCATCATTACTGTATTTAGAGTTAGGGTTATGGTTAGGTAAATGCAGCAAAATGCAGCAGATTCTTGATAAAACATTGCCACCTCATTTTCAGTGTCTTACTTAATATACCCATTCATACATACAAACCTTTAATGTGTGTGTGGCATTGGCCAACGCGATAACACAGCTTGTTTGGACACATTTTCCACAGCACTGTCCTGGGATGTTCTGCTGCTCATAACCCTAAAAACAGACCCAAACAAACTCAGTGTATAAACAAAACTTGATCATGTAAAACCAGCAAAAACTCAAGGTGAGAAAATTTGAGAATATGTAATGTGGGATTTGAAAGGAAAGGTGACATCAGTATTCTGCTGATAGTGGTGGTTGAAGCTGAATCAGGTGACTCCATCTCTTAGTTATGCTGCTTTAGACCTAAACCGCTCAGGAGTTCCCATGATGCACTAAGGTCTCTGTCTCTCTCTCACCACACACTAATTAATTTCACTTACATTGTATTATTTCTACTATTTGTACAGGTGTGGACAGTTACTCTTAGTTGCCATTTAAACCTGCCTGTGTCAATTTGTGTGTATATTATCAGGCCAAAACTTTGTGGGTATGTAAAATTTTGATCAGGGCCATTTGGGGGGTTCCACTTATTATGATTTAAAAAGAGCAAGCACAATTGTGTGATAATAAATGGCTTCGAAAGATTTTTTTTGCATGATCAATTATGTTCTCTGAAATATGGCCAATATTTCACAAGTTCTGCCAGGGTATGTAAACTTATGAGCACAACTGTAACAGTAAACGACTAACTGGGTATAATATTATTGTCACTGTTACAACTAACTGTCATCAGTCTATACTGCTGTTTATGGTCTCTCTCTCTGCCCCCCCACTCTCCACCTTCACCCCCTCTTACTCCTCTTAAACCCAACAGGTTTTTGTGACATATTAATTTAAGTTGGTTCTAATGACAGTGCAAAATGCAAGTTGAAGAAAACATGTCACTGAAAAAATACATAATTGAGAAACAATGCAGGCAATGGAAGAGCTCATCAATAAAATGTATTCTTACCAGGGGGCAGTGTGTGTCACATGGTTTAGAGCGGCATTGTATGTCCGCAGCGCTGTTGGTGTCTCCCTGGTTAGTACAGATGCAGTCCTTACATGGGCTCATAGGCACAAAGTGACCAACCTTGATGGACAGAGTGAAAAGATCAGCACAGATACAGGTACTCTTTCGTCATGTCAGTCCTGAACCAAGATGAAAAAGCGTCTTACTGCTGGATTTTCTAATAAATGTAAATAATAATAATAATAACTTTACTAATGTGCATATAGCAAAAATATCTCTATATGACATGTTGCAACAATCCATGCCTGTATATATATTTAAATTGTATTTGCTTTTTTGTGCCATTTATTCCTTAAAAACAGCACATATTTCAAAATTATATATTTGCTTCAATGTGTATATTCTATTTTTTCATTACTTTTAGATACAACAAATCTGTCAGCACATTCTGGCACTTGGAAAGCCACTTATGTCAACAAAGATATACATTGATAACATATGTCTACAATGTAAGTGTGCACACATTACCATACAGAGTAGACCATATTATGAAATTGTTCGAATTTCTAATGGGTTTCATAATTTTTTACACGTCTTTTTATATGTCTCACTTTCTATGTGTTAAATTACATCCTCTGTATTGTGTTGTGTTGCATATGTGAGATCTCACCTGATATTCACTGTTGTTGAAAACACACACATGTGGATTGATCGCTGCAAAGAACCAAACAGTAGTGAGTGAATGAATGCTACAACAACAGTAGCGGTGGCACAACTGAAACCTGGTCATGCAATTACATATGAGCAAACTCACTGCAGGAGTACTCAAAACAGCAGACTCCCATGCTGATGCTTAGAGTTAAGCCAGGAGGGCAGGACGGCACAGGGGGGCACAGCTTCATATCACACTCTGTTCAAAGACATGAATAGATGAATTAATGGGGGGCACTCAAATCATCATATAACACCTGAGAATGTCACCATGACAGGCAAGAAAAAGGCATGATGTAGTGATTTTCATTGTCACACAAATACATTGTGATAGTGAAGGAGGTGTTTCCTTATTGGTTCTCACTTACCACACTTCTCCTCTGGACAGCAGCAGGAAGTGTCCATGACCTTGATCTGACCCTCTTGATCACAGCTAAGTGGTGGCAGTGTTGGACAGGAAATGTTGCGGCAGGTGACCTGCAGTGTGTCCTCCTCACATATACACTCCTTACAGCCCTCTGTCCATGAGTCGTTGGCCTGAGGACACAATGTTTATTGGAGAATTGAGCCAGGGAAGCAATATAAGAAATTAAAAAACATTATATAATAAAAATATTATGGTATTATAGACAAATTATTTACCTTTGCCCATATTCCATTTTCCAGCCGACAAATTTCTATAATGAGAAAAATTGATTTGTCATTAGACCTCCGGTTAGCCTCTTCAGGCTAATGCTTACATGCTGAACATATCCTCTCTGAAACCAATTTTATTGTAACCTTTTATAACAATTCTTTTCCAGGATTTTTTTATAACAAACATTAATATCAACCATTTAAACTGAATTCATTTTCCTTAAGCCATTGCCAAGGCACCTTTACTGTAATTGCTTTGATGCAGACATTTTGCGAGTTCCCCACGAGTTGATTGGCTAAAACTGCAAAACAGATTCCACCTGCAGCTAAAGCTTTGATGACATAAGTGACAGTTATTTCAAAAACAAAAATAAGCCAAGGACACAGCGACACATTATCAACAGCAGCCAACATTACTTTTTGGCTTAGGATACGGTACAAACTTTGATTGTGGTAATCTCCCATTCTTAACTCTGACCTCTAAAACTTGATGGAATTTTGACTCGGATATAAAAAAGGTCATAACAAAGTTTAGGACATTGATACCCTACAGCTGTATTTACTTACCACAGGTGGGCACACATTCATCTGAGCTGGACGAGAGAAGGTGAGTGCCATTGGGACAGTAACAACCCTCCAGTTTCACATTTGTCATGGCACTGAACTCATTGACAGCATAGATAAATTTCTGGTTATACCTGCAGAAATAATAACATTAAGTGTTGTTGTTGTTGTATAAATCAGTTAATGAATGGATATTATTTGATTGTGATGAGATACAACAATATGGTAGTGAAGTGCTGTACCAGGAATCGCAGGTTGGCTCCACCAGATGTCCACAGGGCTTATACACTTTGGGACTTGGACATTTATATTCTATTGGGGGATAGAAAGAGAATGAACTTGATGGCATTTAGTAAAGACCTGAGCAGTAAGCATGTGATAGTGGTAAACATATCATAATTTAGTGGCATACCACAGAGTCCTTTGGTGGAGCTCCTCCAGTCAATACATACTCCAGCCTCAGCACAGGCATCTGCGTAGGTTTGTAAGCTTATGCAGCCAATGTAATTAATGTGCATGTGGCAGACATCGTATTCACAGGCTTCAACAAATGGATGGTAGTCAACAACCATGTGGCAAGCTTCAAATATACTGTGAAAGATGGGATTTACTGTCAGTATGATGACTGGATACAAACTGAGTAGGCTACATCTTTACACATTATGTACACATAAGTTAATATTAGTGCAGCCTAGCACTGCACAAGTAATTTCTAATTAATGTCTGTTTATGAGAACAACTAATGAATCAAAGATATTCCCACAGAGTTTTTATACCCAAACCAACCAATGTCAGAACCTGATGTTGAGTGGTGCAACCTCTCTGACACATGTTTCCCTTTGTGTCCTACCTGCTATTGATGATTTCACAGATGGTAGTATCACAGGTGGCAGGTGTAGGTGTAGGTGTAGGTGTTGGTGTGGGCTCAATTGGAGGTTCACAGTGACTGTTGTTAGTGTGCCATTTGTGCGCCATACGAGAACATGAAGGATCAATTTTGCCATCTGGCAACCTGCAGTCATCTGTTCGGTTGTTGGTACATGTACCTAGAGAAATCCTCATCATTAGTTAAACCTCAACACAGCTCGAGCACCTCTGTTTTCCTGCTGAAACACTAGTTATACTTAATCTTTGCTGTGGAAATGGGTACAAATAGATTTTATCTGCTGAGTGTCATGAGCACAAATACTCCACTAATGTGTGTATACATGTCATTTATCAGCTGATGTCAGATTAGGTTTACATACAGTAGTGTTCTGTTGCAGGACTCACCACACTGTCCCTCGGTATTGCTGCCAAATATGCTAGTTGGCAGGTAGATACTGAATATGAGCCCTGAGAAGGTGACCTTGGCATAAATTTCAGGGATGACGAGCACTGTGGTAATACCAGTTGTGGCTAAACGGAAGTGAGTATTCTGGTATGCAGGACTCACAGGTCTGTCATTTACAAAAACCTGAAAAAAAGCATTGTCAATTTAATGTTACAAATAAATTTTAATGAATTTCAAGCACTTCTGTTTTCCTGCTGCAAACACAAGTCTAAACCCTGAGGAAATACTGAAGGCAAAGGAGGTGACAATAGTTTGAATTAAAAATGTAAAATGTTACTGTAATTCTGCCATTCTTTTTACCTGGTTTGTGGAAATGCCATTGATTTTTTTCTGTAAAATAAAGATCTTGTAACTGTTGTAGAAGACAGTGATGGAGTGAGGACATGACAAGCCATTAATTTCGCCACAGTAGTAGTCACCAATCATCACACTGAAGTTGAATTTGGGCAAGATTTCCTTCACCAGCCAGTAGGAACAGTTGCCATTAAATTCATAGTAAGTTCCATCGAAGGTGACGTAATGGGGGTCTCCCCAACCGTAGCAGACACCTTCATAAGATACAATGTTTTTAAAGTGAAATTTCAAGTCATCTAATTTCTTATGATACACAGCCACTGTTAAAATGTAGGAAATGTAAGACTATGTAACTCCGACAAGACAAAACAAAAAACACAGCTACAATATAGCATTTGTACATTCAACTAGATAATTTTGGAACCTAGCAACAAGGTCAGCTGGACAGACTTACATTGGCATTCAGAATGGGCGCAGCATTCATCACCATCCCTTACTTCAATAGAAGGGAAGTTATTAGCACATACTAGAGGCTCTGGAGTTGGACATTGCGTTTTGTTGTGAGTCACCTTGCCATCTTCACATGTTGCCACAACACATTTATTTACTTTCCAACTTTCACCATCCTGTGGGGGTAATCATTGAAGAGAAAACATATTGCTCCATGATAATCAGCCAATCTAACTGTAAAGAATTTATGATAGATGATAGCAGTAAACACTGGCAGTTTAAGGGTAGCATAATTGTTTAACAAATACACATAGAAAGTTAAAAATGCAAATAGAAGAAAAAAAAGAATACCTTTCTTGGAGGAGTTACATTAACACAGTCTTTCCTAGATGGAACACAGGGGTGGTGTTTGGGAATAACATGACAGCTGTCACTGCAATACCCTACATAACAGTAGCCATCATGGTCTGTCACATTGTAGACAATGGACCCTGCAAATAAAAGACATTAATATTGTTGTAATATTATGTATTTGAAAGAACATAGGAGTATAACAGATTGAATATGCATCTTCCCTGGTAAACCTTATATTAAGGTTCACATTAGCTACACATACAAATAGAATTATGTTCAAATTTCTTTTTGAATTCATAATGAAGTGGATAGGATCTAATGTCCAATGGTGCTTTGAACTTGACACTACATGGATTATATGCTTCTAATGTCAGTTCATTATCTAAGTCTGAAGCCCAATGTGAAAGTCAACTGTAGATTTAAACCATAGCAAGCTAAATCAGAACTTACCAGGAAGGAACTCTGTGCCATTATGGAAGCAGTAGCATTTGAGAGGTGCCGTAGAAACAGGTGTAGATGTTCCTCCTGTAACAACTGACTCAGTTGAGGTGCTGATAGCATAGGTGGTAGAAGGGGGCTGATTTGTACTAGAAATTGCAGTAGTTGGTTGAGGCATTGTTGTTGTTTCAGTTGTGGTCGTGGATGTAGAGGTTGATGGAGGCTGAGTTGTACTTGTTTCTGTTGTAGTAGAAGGTGTAGTGATTGAAGTAGTAGTTGGTGGTGGCTGAGTTGTACTTGTTTCTGTTGTAGTAGAAGGTGTAGTGATTGAAGTAGTAGTGGATGGTGGCTGAGTTGTACTTGTTTCTGTTGTAGTAGAAGGTGTAGTGATTGAAGTAGTAGTTGGTGGTGGCTGAGTTGTACTTGTTTCTGTTGTAGTAGAAGGTGTAGTGATTGAAGTAGTAGTGGATGGTGCCTGAGTTGTGGTTATTTCAGTTGAGGTGGAAGGTGTCCTTGTGGTTGTAATGGTCTTTGGTGTCGTAGTAGAAATTGTGGTAGAAGTAGTTGTGGGTTCTGGACACGCACAACATTTGAATCTGATTTCATAATCAAAACAGTCTCCTCGAAGTCCTTGTTGATCATTGTGGCATATCAGACCCACATTTTTGTTACAAGTCACAGCTTGTCCCACCTGTGAAATGGTTAGACCTGGGAAAAGAACAGCTCTGCACTCGACTTGACTTGGATTAGGGCAAATGTGAAAACCAGCAGAGATAATTTTCTGGATGGACTCATCTTCCCCACCACTAGGTCCTTGTGTGGGTTCACCAAAATTAATCCAATCTGACCAAGCACATGTCATATTGTGCCCCCCAGGGCAAGGTGAAGTTGTAGTTGGATGGGGCATTGTTGTTGTTTCAGTTGTGGTCGTGGATGTAGAGGTTGATGGAGGCTGAGTTGTACTTGTTTCTGTTGTAGTAGAAGGTGTAGTGATTGAAGTAGTAGTGGATGGTGGCTGAGTTGTAC